>JASDQU010104841.1:194914-209327 GCA_032191745.1 Picea mariana | reverse complement strand
ATGAAGTTGGTTATCATCCCCCAACTTCCTCCCAAAAGATGGCCTAAAGAAGGGCCCAATATCCCCTTTGATAAATGACCAAATGCCAACGTGCCACGTTATTTCTTGATATACCAAACCCACTTTATTTTCAATAAAGTGTATGTATTAATTGTTGGGCTAGAAAGGGGCTGGGGCTAAGGCCCAACCCATGGCTTATTTGGCACTGTGACCATAGTGGATAGGGGCATGAGCATACAACCACCAATGCATGGAGTTAACATTGGTCCACCATACAATGCAAGGGCTAGAACCTTTGGGCTAGGTGCACCTCAAGGGGCACGGTCCTATGCCTTATCACCACATGGCCAATATTTCAGGATGAGGGCCAACGCACAACCCTATGGGATGGTGCTTGGCCACCTCTTAAAATATATGACCAAATTTAGAGGGGGTGCACTAGGCCTAAGGGGATTATCCTTTTATTATTGCATAAAGTGGGTTTTTAAGCTATGGTTTTGGATATTTATATGGATTTTGGCCTGTTAATAGAGGTTTTTGCCCATTATTGGGGGATATTGGGCCCTTTTTGAGGCCAACTTTTGGGAGGAAGTTGGGGGATGATAACCAAATTCAGATATATATAAACCAAGCCTTCTTGAGGCCAAGGAGGAGAGTCAGAGTAGAGTTATGCTGAAGGAAAGCCAAGACAAATCCATTTTTATGCAGGGAAGCTGTTGAGGACCACACCTTTACGGGCCATTTCTGGGAGCTCCGGTCATCCATTTTGAGTGCCATTTCTTCTGTTGGGTTCTTGAGGTCTAGTAGAACAAGACCCGATCAATCTTGTATCCTTTTGGCACTACTGCGATGTACTTATTGAGATTTGAACATAAATAAAGAAGCCTCACCCACTAAGACAAAGGCCCAGAGACGTAGGTGATATTGTTGAACTCCGTTATCACTTCTCTTGTTATGGTTTGCTATTCTTATTGCTTCATTTCAGTTCTGTATATGTGTTTATGGCTGTGACATATTCTCATATCTTCTTTCTCTTTCATTAAGCTTCCTAAATGGTTAATAAACACATGCATAATAACTCAACCACAATCATTTAAAAGATATTTTCGGATCATTCTGCCAGACTCTCCTACTCCAACTCCCTTTCATTAATATTTTTGTAAAGTGTTTCGACCATCATTTTCTTCTTTAAACTTACAATTTTGGGGGAATCCGTTACACACCTAAAATTCACACCACCAAATGTCGCTCTTAAGTGTCGTAAGTGTCATAATCACCTTACTAAGGGTCGCATGCACTTTATTAAGTGTCATAAATTTGACACCATGGAAAAACATTTGTCATAATCCCTAGTCATCATGGAGGATAAAAAATCATCATGAGAAGGTAGAAATAATTCCTTTTACCTTGATATTTTGACCATTTTTGGAGGTCAACACTCCCCTACCCATGTATAAGGAGCATTGAACTATTGCCAATACTCCCCTACCCATGTATAGGGAGTGTTGTCAACGCCCTGTGCTAAGTGTTGGTGGAGCATTGAAGTGGTTAGAGGGAATTATGGCTAGCCCACATTATTCTAAGGGTTAGTTTCGAGAAGATGAGGTCAAGGATTCGAGCTATATCTCATGGCTCCATCTTAGGTAAACTCAATATCTATGAGATAAGCTAAATCCCAACTTATGGAGCTAAATACTCAACCATTTCCCAAAATACTTCATGGTGGTTAAGACTCCAATTCCTATATAATGAGGGCATTCTAAGGTGAAAAGGGGGGTTTCACTTGTCCACAAGGGGAACTTTACCACAAAAGGCCGACTGAACCTACATTTTTTTCCTCCTGTTTGAAAGAGAATGGTTTTGGAGAAGTGACTCCTCGATTTGGTATCATTATGTAGGAACAATTTTCTATTGAGGATAGGAAAGGTCAATGTGAGAAGTGGAACCATTATGCCCAAGAACCTAAAATAACACCTGTTTAAAACCTATGTAATTTTTGAGGGAACAATAATAGTTAGATCAATAGGGAGATAAATCCTGATTGTGCAACTGAGCCTATATATTTTGGACGTGGTTGGTAGATTTCATGGATGACCTGAATATCGGGTCTCGGATTTCCAAGAGTCACCTTCGGAATAAGATTTATATTCCACAACATGCCGTAATCCGATGGAGTAGGGTTCCGACCCTTAGTTCTTCCACTACCATTTCTGATTAAGTTCCAAAAATCCATCATATGAGAGCCTCTACTCATAGGCATTGGATCGAAGGATCAGTTGTATTACTAAGAGGAGGGGTGAATCAATAATAGAGTAATAATCCTTTATAACCATGGAATGGAAGTGTTATATCAATGTAGCATTATCATCCAATAGTTGTAGAGAAAATAAACAATGAAGGAATGAGCAATCATACACATACACAGTACACCAATGTTTTTACGTGGAAACCCAGAGTGGGAGAAAACTACATAATGTTTTTTCTTATATGTATTAAAAAATTACATTCATTGGAAGAACCAACTTCCTTTGTTTTCCAGTTGCAACTGGAAGAAGGATCCAACCCCCTAATTTCTCAGGATACAACCTAAAGGAAGCTCCAAGTCCCCAATTCTCTAGCTACAACTAGAAGGAGGCTACAACCCCCTAGTTTCTCAGGCTACAACCTGAGGGAAGATCTAACTACCTGATTATCTGGATACAACCAGAAGGAGGATACAACCCCCTATGTTCTCTGGCTACAACTGGAAGGTGGATACAACCACCTATCCTTTCCCCATCCAACTGCCCTGACGTAGAAGTAGAATGATTGAACCACTATCACACTATCACTATGAGATATACTGCTGTAAGCTTGTACCAATCAACCTGTAACAACCTGTACCAATAAACTATGCCAACATGTACCATACATCAACTTGTACCTCAACCTGTATCATAAACAAATGCATCAACCATGCACCAAACCTGTACAAATAACCTTTCCAAACAACCTGTAATCAACCTGTACCATAAACAAGTGCATCAACCATGCACCAACCTGTACCTCAACCTGTACCGTCAATGAGTGCATCAACCAAGCACCAAATATGTACCAATCATGCATCAAATATACACAAACTATGACTCATGAATATGTACCAACATCATCAACTATACACCTCATGTATGTGCCAACTCATTAACTACTTGTCTCAACCATGTACCCAACATGTACCTCAACCAAAATCCCTTATCAATTTCATCATCCAAATCTGATTTGTAACTTTGTAATAGACCCAATGTATATGATCACAAACCTGAAAAACTTCCTTAACTTTAACAACAAGAGACTGACATTTTCATCAAACTTTACTTTAGTCTCACATGACTAATTTTGGATTAGTCAACAACCCTAACTTGAAATAATCGTAAATATTTACCTATAATGAATGAAGATATGAAAATAGTACACAATGTTCTTTAGTGTCTTTTATGAAATTCCTCCAGGTTTCACTACTTGGATCTTCTCATAAAAGGATTTATAGAAAAAATGACATACCTTATTGAATTCTGGCTTATTCTAGAGAGCGAACTTGTAGAGTGTGCCCCACACGGAATGTTTGTTGTTTGGATCTGAAAATTGTACACATAATACTACAGAATGTACTCTAACTAATACTTTTTTCTTACTGAATTTAGATATGTTATGAAGAAGTTATGATGTTTTTACCCAAAACACATGTTTTAGACTAGCTTCAGAACTAGCCACAAACACTATTTTCCACGAAGTGTAACTCAAAAAATGCAATGACCCACAAGATGATATTTTTATCACCGCTACTTGGATAAGTTTTCTCAATGAATTCCCAATTTCACGGTCTAAATCATTCTAGAAAAAAATTTATTGCGAAAATGGTGAGATGACTTGTAAATAACATACCTTAGAAAGCATCATCAAACGAATTTATCCTCCCTTGAATTTCAGTTTTCTTTACTTCATCTTCCTTCTGAAATTCGGCTTAGATATCTGTTGGTTACCTCAGTCACTTGTGGATATTAAATATGCTCAAGTGTGATTAAAAATGAGAGACCCTTTCCTCCTATTTATACTTTCATGTAGCTTCCTTAAGGGGTTACCTTCTAACCGTCTTAATCAACTTTACTTATTTTAGGGCTAACCCACTTCTAACCACTTGTCCACTTAGTAATTTATTCATTAACTTTATTATATAAATATTTTATTTTGTGTCCACTTTGACTTATAGTACACTCATCACTTCACTTTATTATTTAAATTACCTTCTAACCATCTTAACCCACTTTCCTTATTTTAGGGCTAACCCACTTCTAACCACTTGTCCACTTAGTAACTTCTCCATTAAATTCATTACTTAAATAATTTCTTTTGTATCCATTTTGAATTATAGTACACTCATCACCTCACTTTATTATTTAAATAATTTCTTCTTTGCAACCACTTTGACTACTTTGACCTTTTGGGGCTTCTAGATGACTCACGAGGGTTCTCCAAATTCACATGGCCATAACTCTCTAACCGTGAGGAGTTATGTGATGTTCCACATACCACTGGAAATGGAATGACATGTACTATCCATATAGAATAGTCTTTCCTAAAAATATATCAAAAATCATACCATTATCCATCAAAAAAACTTGGGTCCATTACCCAAACCTTTGTGCTATCGAAATTCACTACCATACTTTCTTCAAGGATTGACATCAATGACAACCAACCCAATTAATCAACATGATCAACATAACCCCACCATATATCTATTATTTAATCTTAGGAGGGAGTTAATGCCAGGGTACATGAATACCAAACCCCTGAAAGACCACCATGTTTGCATTTATTTGGAAGGGCTCGAAATATCGACACCCGAGATCAAGGTTCTATCCCCGGTTCCAAATATTTACTACATGTGGGGAAGATGATGTCACAGTGACACATTGTGCCATTGTGGCTGTTATAGTTTCATGGAGATGATACTTGTCATTATCTAATTCGAAGAGGAGTTAAGTGTGTGTCCACATCATACTAAAACCATTAGGTGGGTGCCTTAAACAAAAACAATTAGATATGTGGTCAGACATATCTCGGTCATCGATCTAATAGATAAGCTCAAGAGGGGCTTTAGTTCCCAGGGTACCCGAGCATCAGAACCCTGGGAGAATTTATTTCCATGAACATGAATGGCTTGGTGTCTCGATAGGGAAAATTTCTTGGGAAAAGTTTCAGTCTACCTGTAGACCTACAAACCACAGAGGATGACGTCAATTGAAGTAATAAACTAATAGGAAGTGGAAAAGTGTCATCACTTAATTGGATGAGCCCCTGTGCCCTGCGATGACATGTAATCCACATCAATCCATGTGGGAGTTCCATGTGTCACATGGTGGTTGGTCCATGTGTCAAGGTGATTTGGCCCCTTTAGGAAGGACGCCATGCAGTATTTGAGTGCCATGTGTTAGGTAGTGGTGGGGATCACATACTAGTACCTCGGTGGGCTAATGGGCCAGTGGGCCGATGCCTCGACAGACCAATATCCTGGAGCATCGGGTATAATAGAAACACATAGTGAAGTGGTTGAGTGTGGAAGGGTCGGGGCCTAGTCGCTAGGTGGTAGGTGCCATGCAAATGTTCACACCAAAAACCACATCTGTGCTAGAAGGGTGACATGTTATGATAGTTCAATTCCACGTTGGGGAACAAGGGTGACGTGGATCCATGTGGTAGTGAGGTGGACTTTGAGAAAGAAGGTATGCATTTTGGAAGTCCATAAATTTTGATCTAGATCTCAGTTTTGAGCATGTAGACAATCATTGGAAAGCTCTTTGAAGAGTAGAAGATGATGGTGCCTTCGATAAGAGGCTTTGATATGGTCAAGGAAAATTGAATTTTAATACCCTGTCCATTAAAAATGGAACTTAGGGCGTTGGGTGTCTTACATGCCGCATTCATTTATGACACAATGAAATTTCATTTGTCTTCCATATGAAACAATTTTCTCCATTAATCTCATCAAGAATATATAAATTGTTTGAAGTTCTAATTTCTTTTGCAACTAGGTTACTTGAATCTGCTTTTCTGATCTTACGTTCTTGAGAGTCAAAAGTAAGAGTGTGTCCTTGGTCACACATATGGCTTACACTAAGAAGATTGTGTTTCAAGTTTTCAACACACAAAATATTTTATGCCTTATCCCTTCCATTTTCAAGACTGAGAGTGCCCTTTCCAACTATCCTTGAATTGCCATTGTCTCTAAAGGTAACAATCCCTTCATTCTTCTTCAAGGTGATAAAATTTTTTCTATCTCTTGTCACGTGACTTGAGCACTCACTGTCAATATACCAATTATCCCTATTATTTTGTGCATGTAGTGAAACTTTAATGAACATGTATTTTCTTTGTTTATTTCCTTTTTTCCCGATTTCTTTCCATAATAGTTGGGGCTTCCTCTTTTTGAATTTTTTCTGAAATTACTTTTGCATAATTTTTTTGTATGCCCATAATTATTGTAGTTATAACATATGATGTTTGTCAGACAATTGGCTTAGGTTGATGGACACTTGGTTTGGATTGTTGGCTTTCATTGATTGCAACCCTTGGAGAGTGATATTGTATATAGATGTCCACCCTTAGAGATTGATGTCAACCCTTGGAAGAAGTCTAGTAATGAATTCCGGTATCACAAAGGTATGGGTAAGGGACCCGAGATTGTTTGAGGTATAAAGCCATGAAAATAAGTGAGTATGCAAGTAAGACTATTCTAGATGGATAATACATGTCATGCCATTTTTGGTGATATGTGGAACACCACATAACCCGTCACAGTTAGAGAGTTATGGCCATGTGAAGTTGGAGAACCATCATGAGTTATCTGGAAGATATTATAAGGTCAATGAAGTCAATTATTCTAGAAGCTCCTAGAAGAAGTTTACTAGTCAAATTGATGGTAACTAGGAGTTAATCATGGGTATAATTGTTGCATTAAGAAAAATATTAAAAATAAATTAGTTGTAACAAGAAGTTGTGAGTTTGGTAATTATGATAAAGTAGTTGTGATGAGAAGTTTGAATAGTCAAAGTGGTTAACCAAGAAATAAATTAAATAATAAAGTGGCTGCAACAAGAAGTTAGTTAAGGGAAAAGAAGTTATGAATTGACTAATTATATAAAAGTTAGTTGCAACAAGAAGTTGTGAGTAAAGGGAAATTATTTAAATAATAAAGTAGTCAAAGTGGTTGCAAAGATAAATTATTTAAATAATAAAGTGGTTGCAGCAAGAAGTGGTGAGTTTACTATTTATGGATAAGTCTAAGTGGTTGCAAAAGAAATTAATTAAATAATAAATTTAGTTTCAACTAGAAGTGGAGAACTTACTATTTGTGGATAAAGTGGTTGTAAGTGGACAAGTGGTTAGAAGTGGGTTAGCCCTAAAAGAAGGAAGTTGGGTAAAGTTGGTTAGAATATAACTTCTTGAGGAAGATACTTGGAGAGTATAAATAAGAGAGCAAGGCTATCCTATTAGCACATATTGAATATCATTGAATATCTATTTTGTGAAAGGTTATTTGGGCAGGTATTGTTAGCACTAGGCATTGCTCTTATACTGCTAAAGAGAAAGCCTAATAACAATCAATAAATTCCATAATTTGGTAAGAGTTTTGTAGAAGTTAAGCTCAAGTGCAACAAATATTCAGAGAATTATATTTAAATATCAACACAAAATCTCCACAAGGTATACACCAGCAAGCAAGGCTTGAATAATTTTAGATCAATGTTTTTGAAACATAAATGAAAGATGGAAGACTAAAGAAACATGTAATACATGCATCGGATGACAAAAAAAAATTCTAAGACACATATAGAAAAACTTTTCATCAAAAGGAACTTCCTAAATATTGAGAAATAAAGCTTCGATAACACTTGCACTAGTAGATAACAACAAATCCTTTACTGCAAAATTTGAACAAGTAAAGGAGATGAATCATTCACCAACAATACACATCAAAGAAAGATTGAATACAAAATATGGTAATAAGAAAAGATACCGATCTTTAATTAATCTTGAATCTGATATATATAGTCATGAATTTACACAGTTGGGTGCAAAAAATAGTATAAGTTCCCCTATCTAGAATCACTTGAACCCCTACCTTATCAAAATACACTTCCATATATAGTGAATCATCTCTATATATCCTAATTAGGTCGAAACCAAAGATATACATAGGATCCTCTTCCATTTAGGAGTCTTGTTACAAAAGATTCCAACAAAAACCTAACAAATTCCTATTTTTTTGGATCTTGTCTATTGAGATAAATTACTTTTGAAACAGGTCATCCTGCTTGATATAGATATGGAACACATGTCCCTCATGTCCAAATAACTCCTAGGAGAGAATTCTAACCTTCCCTGACAGCTAGAAACCTCCAAACAAGCTGAATATCCAACAACTAAGCAAAACAAAGAGTTTGCAACGCCATTTTCCCACGCACTGGTGTTTTAATTTTATCTTTCAAATGCCAAACTGGGTTAGGATACATTTTTTTCATCATGTCTATTCCATTATCACGGTCTTCCAAAAACAATTTCAGAAAAACCCACTTCACCGTTTGGGTTTTATGATCAAATCTTTAGAAAAAACTACTACAGGAAGTGCATTCACGACACTAGTTCACAACACCAATAAATGAGTTAGCCAAAACCCTCCCTTCAGTATTTAAAACAACATGAAAAAAATAATGGAGTACCTGGTAAAACTGGGCTTGATTTAGATTCCATCAAAGTTTAATAGGTGTGCTTGCAAGCTATCTAACCTCCAATGTTTCCTCCTTAACCAGTTCGCAGTGCCTACTCAAACATAGCTTGGACACTTCAAGGAGGATGTTAGTTGTTGGTATGACATAATCCCTGGAGAAGTGGTTAAATTGTAGGCTCTGAAAACCATAATCCTTCTTGACATGATCCTATAATCGAAATTATGAAAAAATTGAAATCATGAAGTACTTAGAGTACGTTGCGAACTCTCCTAGTGAGTTTGCATCACATCAAACCATTTTGAATTGACACTTGAATGGACTTCTAGTGACAAAGGGGAGACTTTGAGTACAACCTGGATGTATGACATGTCAAGGAAATGATGTAAAAAAAAAATGTATGACTCACGGGGATTCTTACCTTGTCATGACAAAAATCACATAGCTCAAACTTTAGATCAAGGCTAGACATAACCTTATTCATTTTGAAACCAAATCTAACTTTATGATTACAACTTAAAGACTCAAAACCTATATCCTATAAACCGTATGACTCGAAAAACAAAACCAAGGTGAAATTTTTGATCCACACAATCTTATGTGTTAACATTTGGCTCCAGTACAAAGGATGGAGACCTACCTGTGAGGCTCCAAGAACATGCAGTTCCAGTGCCTTATCCATTGGGATATGGAGTCATTACCTCATTCCAAACCTGTAAACTGTAACCTGCTTATTTTAATTACAAATCCATTTTCCTGGTAGGCTGAATAAAAAATGTTGTTGTAGTGCCTTCATTGGGTTGTGGAGTTTTATTGTTGATCTATTGCAAAACTGAAATAAAATTCTCGGAAACGAGCTTATTTTATACACTACCCTACTCTAAATAGCTGAACTCTTCTTAATCAAGTGTAATTAAACTTCCAATGAAGCCATAAACGAATCTGATTGATAAATATAAATTTTTGCAGGTAACTCTTTAAGAAAACCCACAAAAGATGCAACAAATGCAACAGACAGTCTATGAGCAATTGATACTTACAACTACAACTTGCTTGCATGGTGTTGAGGGTTCCTAAATCCATTTAACTCAACAATAGGAACCAAACCCACCACCGACGCCCAATTAGACTTTGTAACATTTGATAATGAAATGGTTCTCCAGATCTTGCAATCCGGCTAAATGATCGATGGGCTTTACGTAGTGATTTACATGATGTCTTCTTCTGAAAACTCCTCCTTCAATTTGAACATTCTTTTTTTTGTATTTTCTCTTATAGGTGGGTCTGATAAAAGATAGGTGTTGGTATAAACCAGCTGGGTAAAAGAAAGGGGGGAAAATTAACTACTGAAGAAGGTTGAGCTCAGGATAATCCTCATGCTCAAGCATGCAAACAAAGATTTTCACACCTACGACAAGCCTAGTACTATACATCAACTTGCTGGTATTCCAATTATTGACTGAGATACAATTGTTGAAAGAAAACATACATGCAATAAAATGATGGAAATAAAATTAGTTTCCTTAGCTCTAATCACTAATCACACATTAACCACATGATTTTCATTCCATTATTAGAGATAAGAACTATAAAAATATTGAATCAACTAATTTATCAATAGATTTAGAATATCTTACTCATTACAACATCCATTCATGAGATAAAGTCATAAGTAATTCCTCCTTATGATCCAATCACACACACCTTTGATGAAAAACATAAACTTGTCTTTGGTCCTAAACAAGACTTCTCAATTAAGGTAGTTCCAGAATAGTTCTTTACAATTCCAAAAATGTGTGTCTTTGCAAAAACCATCGACCTCTTCTACCAAGTTAATCCTCTTATTTATAACAAATTATTAACTAAAAATAACAATTAAAAGTGAAAGCTAAGTAAAACAAAACATCGCCACATGGAACTTTCATCTCTCAGTCTTCTAAGAGTCATAAAATGGTTTCACTTGAGTGGATGACTCTTCTCATACTCGGACCATTTGACGAAGAGCATGTGTTGGCATACAAGAATCTGTGTTGGTCCATCGGGGCCAAAAGGATCTCCTTTATCTCCACTGCTCATGCCCGATACTTAACTAATTTAACACTTAACTGTTGTAACATTTTCCAAGCCTTGATCGGGTGCTCCATGAACTGATGTACTTGACCTGGCGCCATGTTTGGCACCTTTTCTATCTCTGCAGTCCATGATGAGTCTTGTTTTGCATGTAGTTTGACTATGTCATGCAAGTCGACAAAGTCCTCAAGTGCACCAAATTTTGGGAGACCGATGTATCTCATCGCCCGATTGATCTTGGCTAAACTCCTTTCACAATCAACCCATTTGTCTTGGATTTCCTGCTGAGGTTATTGGTCCATCTTCACCCAGTATTTGACTGACTTCCTTATATGGTCGATATTGCTATTCCTTAGCACCTAAATGTTGTGCTGAGTGCTCTTCGACATCTCAAACATTTTGAACCATGCTGATGTAATCAATTCTTTCCACCGCTTTGTGGGATTTCTCATACCATCTTTCCATGTCTTTGCACGTTGCCAGCACCATAAGGGTGTCTTCTTGGAAATTGGCTATCCCTGCAGTGAAAAGGTGCCACTCACTCATGAATTTACTGTAGGCACCCAAAATTTGCTTCTCAAGAATACAGTGGCCTGCGTGGAGTCCTGATAATATTTCTCCAAATGGAGCAGATGCTCCAACTCCTTTAGCACAACAACCAACTCCTCTTCATATTTCCTGGCTCTATCCAGGTGTTGGTTGTGGAGCCTGATTATCTTCCTGATTCAAAGGTCTTTTTTTTTCAGCCGTGTTTATACCCCATGAAGTATTTACACCCCATAAGTATGTACACTCTTCCACGTGGGGGAGTGCAGAGGGGGGTTACCCCCTCCGCGGTGTCTAGGGGCAAGCAGGCCCCAGACAGGGGTTCAAGGGTGAAGCCCCTAAAGGAAAAATTTCCTTGTAAATGTATATTTTAATTTCACTGTAAATATGGACTGTTCATTATAAGGTCGTAGATCTAACAGTATAAATGATGTTCAGGTTTTTTTCCCTAGAAGGAAACCATTTGTTATGAGGGAAATGTAATACAACTATGCATTATGGCGAATATTGTATTCTGAGATACGAGACTATGAGAGAAATAAGAGGAAGTTACAACGGGTTTGCTGTAGGTTGTATCCCTTCATTTGCTGGATAATAATAAAGGAAGGACCTGTCAATTTCTTTGGTGGACATAGCCCACACTGGGTGAACCACGTATATTTGTGTCTCTATTGTATTGTGTATCTTCTATGTTTTATTTACACATTTGTTTTATTTTATTGCTTCACGGTCTTGTTTTTCTAACAACTAGTATCAGAGCGAAAGGTAACTCGCAGGAAAGGAGGGTTCTTGGTTTGAGTGGGAGAAATGGCGGAAGATGAAGATTTTAGGGTCGAGAAATTTAATGGCCAAAACTACCAGCTATGGAAGATGCATATGGAAGATTATTTATATCAGAAGGATCTATTCGTACCATTGGGCAGAGTTGTAAAGAAGTCGATGACCATGAAGGACGAAGAATGGGAGATTATCATAAAAAGGCTCTAGGAACTATACGACTGAGATTGGCATCGTCAGTGGCTTTCAATATTTCAAAATAAAAGACAAAGAAGGCTTTGATGGACGCATTGGATAAATTGTATGAAAAACCCTCGACGTCCAATAAGGTATTTCTAATGAAGATATTGTTTAATATGAAGATGTCAGAAGGTGGGTCTGTTGCAGATCATTTAAATGATTTTAATACGATTACTGATCAACTAAGTTCTGTAAAAGTGGAATTTTATGATGAGGTCAGGGCTCTTCTAATATTGTGCTCATTGCCAGAAAGATGGAATGGCTTGGTCATGGCTGTAAGTAACTCTGTCTCTGGTTCAAATACTTTAAAATTTGATGATGTTGTTGGTGTTATCGTTAGTGAGGAAATGCGATGGAAAATAACAGGTGAGACATCAGGTAATGTGTTGAACATGGAGAACAGAGGAAGACAAAAGGATAAAGGAAAGGGCCAAGGGAACCACGAGAATTCTAGGAAGGGAAGATCCAAATCCATACTTGGAAAGATAAAGTGCTGGAATTGTGGGAAGAAAGGACATCTAAAGAAAGATTGCAGAGCTCGAAAAAGACAAAGTGATGGATAGCATGATAGAAATCAAGAATCAAATGTAACGGGTGATGTGTTACAAGATTCTTTGATTCTTTCTGTAGATAATATTTCTGAGTCTTGGGTAGTAGATCCAGGGGCTTCATTTCATGCCACACCCCATAGGAAACATTTTCTAGATTATGATCAAGGTGATTTTGGACAAGTTCATTTGGGTGATGATGCACCATGCAAAATTGTTGGAATGGGAAAGGTAAAAATAAAGCAATGCAATTGAAACTAATGGTTGTTGAAAGAGGTAAGACATGTTCCATATTTAAGGAAAAATATGATTTCAACAGGGCAGTTTGCAAGTGAAGGTTGTATATCCATATTTATAGATAAGACGTGGAAGGTCATCAAAGGATCACTGGTGATAGAAAAAGGAGAGAAGGTAGGTACATTGTATTTATCTATTGGTAATACTGACTCTTCTATCTCTTTAGATTCTACAAGAGTGGATACAACACTATGTCATCATAGGCTGGGAAACATGAGTGAGAAGGGAATGCAGATAATTTACAAAAGAAATTTGTTGCTAGATCTTAAACAAATTGATTTGGACTTCTGTGAGCATTGTGTTTATGGAAAACATAAGAGAGTCAGATTTCGTAGAGTCGGAAAAGAAAAGAAGAATGAAAGTTTAGAGCTTGTTCATACAGATGTATGGGGACCAACTCAGGCATTGTCTCTTGGTGGATCTCATTATCATGTTACTTTTATTGGTGATGCAACTAGAAAAACTTGGGTTTATTACATTCGACAAAAATCTGATGTTTTTGATACTTTTAAGAAATGGAAAGATTTGGTTGAGAATGAGACATAATTTTTTTTGAAGTGTCTCAGATCAGATAATGGAGGTGAATATTACAACAAGGAGTTTGATGATTACTGTTCATACCATGGGATTCGTAGAGAGAATACAGTTCCAAAAACACCATAAGAAAATGGTGTGTCAGAAAGGATGATCAGGAAAATCATGGAGCGTGCAAGGAGTATGAGATTGCATGATGGTTTTCCCTTACAGTTCTGGGTAGATGCTATAGATACCGCCGTTTACTTAATAAACATAGGACCTTCAAGATTTTTGGATGGTAGAATTCCAGAGGAGGAATGGATAGGAAAAAAGGTAAACTATTCTTTCTTGAAAACTTTCAGTTGTGAAGAATTTGTCCATATTGGTAAAGAAAATAGAACAAAGCTTGAGGCAAAAATCCAAGAAGTATACCTTTATTGGATACGGTGTTAATGATTTTGGTTATTGCTTATGGGATTATGAAAATAACAAAATTATTAGGAGTAGAGATGTCATATTCAATGAGAAGGTCATGTACAAAGATCAGTTGCAGGGAAAGAAACAGGAAAAAAAAAATAATAATATACAGTGCTTGATGAGATCACTGAAAAAGAAATTCCAAAGGAACCAAAAAATAAAAATGTACAACAATAG
>JASDQU010104841.1:133275-152047 GCA_032191745.1 Picea mariana | reverse complement strand
CAAAATAAATCAAGTGAAACACTTAGAAAGTATTGAAATCAAGATAACAGAAGTTTGAGAACCTTCATGATGAGGATCAAACTACTGGTAAGACAGATTTTGACCAAAGGATTAAGTTATCCCAAGGCAGTCATGCTCATTCCATAATTTTGAAGGAGTTGCAAACTCAGAAAAAGGAAAAAAGAGTGATAAACGCAATTATTTCAATCAAACAAAGTCATAATCAATCATGAAAGATTATGAGGTAAAGCTCTGAATCAAGAATCTGAGAAGAAAGAGGCAAAATGAGCTTAAAACTAACCCAAGAAGGAGATCAATGCTCATGTAATAAGTTAGACGAGGCATTGAACAGAGGTCAATGCTCCCCAAAACACTGATAAAGAGTGTTGATTATGGTTTTCAACGCTATGCAGGCCACTATAGAGGAGTTTTGAAGCCTGGAAGTGGTTAAAAAAGCATAAATTTTTCCTAAATTCAACAAAGATCGGGCTACTGACTTTGTACACTTCTCAATGAAGATGAGGGAAAAGGAATAGTTCAAATAACAAGCAAATAACCAGAAATGTCAAGAAAGCAACAAAATTCAAGAGAGATAGAAACCGAGGAAAACATCAAATTTCTTCTCCAGTATGGTCTTCATTTTTCTATTGCATTAAAGTTCCCCCTGCGGACAGGTGAAACCCCCCTTTTCACCTTGAAATTCCCTCATTATATAGGAGTTGGAGGCTTAACCACCATGAATTATTTTGGGAAATGGTTGAGGATTTAGCTCCATAAGTTGGGATTTATCTTATCACTTGTACATTGATTTTACCTAAGATGGAGCCATGAGATATGACTCGAATCCTTGACCTCATAATCTCAAAAATAATTCTTAGAATAAGGTGGGCTATCCATAACTCCCTCTTACCACTTCAATGCTCCCCCAACACTGAGAAAAGAGCATTGAAAATTCTCCCTATACATGGGCAGGGGAGCGTTGTTGGATTACTGAGAGGGGGGGGGTGAATCAGTAATGAGAAATTATATCAATTATCAATCCTTTAAACCACAATGTATATTATTTTACTTATTCAACCATGTTCATATGTTCATCATCAATATTTTATTATATGATAAGCATTAACATTCATCAGTGCATAATTAAAAATAACAAACACCTCCACACTATGCACAGTACACCAATATTTACGTGGAAACCCAATGCGGGAGAAAACCATGGAATGTTTTTCTTATATGTCAAGAATTACATTCAAGGAAACACCAACTTCCATTTCTCCAGCTACAACTGGAAGGAGGCTCTGACCCCCTAGTTTCTCAGGCTACAACCTGAGGGAAGCTCCAACTCCCAAATTCTCTGGCTACAACCAAAAGGAGGTTGCAACCCCCTATGTTCTCTGGCTATAACCAGAAGGTGTCTACAACCACCTATCCTTGCCCCGTAAAACCACCCTGAAATATAAGTAGAACTATAGAACCATTGTCACACTATCATTGTGAGATATATTATCATAAACATGTACCAAACAACCTGTAACAAACTGTAATCAACCTGTACCAATAACCTATAAACAACCTATACCAATAACATTTTCCAACATGTACCATGCATCAACTTGTACTTCAAACTGTACCATAAACAAGTGCATCAACAATGCACCAAACCTGTACAAATAACATGTCCAAACAACTTATCACAACAACCTATCTCATCAATCTTATCAACTGAATCAAATCTACTCACCAAGATCAATCACCAAGACAACTCTATAATATCACCAAGATGTGCATCAACCAAGCATATCACAACAACTCATAATCATCACCAAGATCAATATGTGTTTCTAATAATATACCAAGACAAGTATGCTACATCATCCATAAACCATGTGTCAACAATACTACTAACAAGTGCCTCCAACCATGTACCAAGTATGTACCAATCATCCATCAACTACACATCAACTATGATTCATCAAGATGTATCAACATCATCAACTATAAACCTCATGTATGTGCCAACTCATCAACTAATTGTCTCAACCATGTACCCAACATGTACATGTATGTGCCAACTCATCAACTAATTGTCGCAACCATGTACCCAACATGTACCTCAACCATATAACAAATACATATACCAATATAACCATCAAAATTTCTCTAGAAATACATCACACTATCCATAACCAAATACCATAAACCCTTACATCAAACCATGTGCCACAACCTCATTGTTATACAACCTCTATCTGTAACAATATACCTCAAGCAAAAGGCCTCATCAATTTCATCATCCAAATCTGATTTGTACCTCTATAACAGACATGTTGTATATGATCACATACCTGAAAACCTTCCTTAACTTTAACAACAAGAGACTAGAATTTTCATCAAACTTTAATTTAGACTCACATGACTAATTTTTTATTAGTCAACAACCCTAAATTGAAACAATCATAACTATGTACATGTAATGAATAAAGGTATGAAAATGGTACACAATGTTCTTCAATGTCTTATCTACAATTCCTCCATGTTTCACTACTTGGAACCTCCCAGAAAAAGGGTTATAGCAAAAATGGCATACCTTACTGAATTTTGGCTTATTCTAGAGAGCTAACTTGTATAAAATGCCCCACATGGAATATTTTTTGTATAGATCTGACAATGGTACACAACATACTTTATACTTTAATATAACCAATACATTTGGTCTTATGAAATTTGGATCTATTATGAATAAGATATGATGTTTTTACCTGAAAAACCTATTTTAGACTAGTTCCAGGACTAGACACAAACCCTATTTTCCACGGATTGTAACTCCCAAAATACAATGACCCACAAGCTGAAATTTTTATCAAAGTTACTTGGATATGTTGTCTCAACGGCCTCCATAGTTCATTGTCTGATTCATTGTAGAAAAGCAATTATTGTGAAAATGGTGAGATGACCTGTAAATAACATACCTTAGAAAGCATCATCAAAAGACTTTATCCTCCCTTGAATTTTGGCCTTCTTTACTTCACCTTCCCTCTGAAATTCACCTCAGATCTCCTTTGGTTACCTCATTCACTTGTAAATATTCAATATGATCAATGGATACTAATGGGAGACACTTTCTCTTTTATTTATACTCTCCAAGTAGCTTCCTCTAGAAGTATCCACTTAACCACTTTGTCCACTTAGCCATTTTGTCCACCTGACCAACTTTGTCCACTTAGCCACTTTTTCCACTTAACCACTTTTCCCACTTAACCACTTTATCCACAAATAGTAAACTCTCCAATTCTAGTTGCAACTAATTTATTTTTAATTTTTTTCTTGTTGCAACCACTTTAACCCATGACTAAACACTTTCACTCATCAACTTCTTCTAGGATCTTCTAGAATAATTTGACTTCTTTGACCTTCTAGGATCTTCTATATAACTCATGAGGGTTCTCCAACTTCACGTGGCCATAAATCTCTAACCGTGAGGAGTTATGTGGTGTTCCACATATCACCAGAAATGGAATGGCATGTACTATCCATATAGAATATCCTTACCTATAAATTCATTGATATTCATGCCCTTATACCTCAAACAGACTCGGGTCCCTTACCCGTGCCTTTGTGCTATTAGAATTCACTACCAGACTTCTTCCAAGGGTTGATATCAATATACAACATCACACTCCAATGGTTGACATCAATGAAAACCAACAATCATCACTCTCCAGAGGTTGACATCAATGACAACCAACAATCCAAACCAATTATCCATCAACCTAAGCCAACTTCCTGAAAATATCCCCCTTTGGCATTAATGGAAACACCAACATTGATGGAAACACTTAGTCATGATAACATTCATTCTTATACGCATCATTAATGTTTCTATCCCTCCCCCTTTAACATCAATGGAAAAGGGCATCTCCCTTTGGGGCATCTCCCCCTGACTGAACTTTCCTTGGGGTTGTTCCCCCTATCTAAATGTCTTTTATCTTTCTTTGTGTTTCCAAGTCTCTATTTACTCTCTCTCTCTCCTTTCATATAAATAATATCTCCCCTTTGACAAAGGGTATCACTCTGATGCAACACTGAAGTCATATCGCTCATTCTTTCCTTGTGACAATTGCTCCCCATGGAAACATGCATATGTTCTCTCTCTCCAAGAATCTAACTCTCTATCCTGCATTTGATTAATCTCTTCCCATGGAATCATACCTCTATTCTTACCTCTTTGTCTGACAACTTATCTGAATGATATTTCTACCTATCTTTTTTGTTATGTTTCTCTCTCTTGACTTCTCTGCAAGATGTTGTGTAGAAAAAATATAAGTCTTTATGTACCTATTTCCTTTTGGATTTATTTCCCATTGGTTCTTCCTTGTGTAATCAACTGAGATATATGAAAATCATTCAAGAATAATCATTCAAATATTCATGTGTACTTATCATCCATTATGATAATGTTCATTTGTCTATGAACCACTCTTTGAACCAATCTATGAATCAATGCTCTCCTCCACTGTCATATATCTGTCCAAACCTGCTAAGTATTCATACAAATCCATCTATGTCCATACTTTCCAAGACTCTGCTACAAAATTGTCCATAATGTTTAACCATCTATCACTATATTATCATAAAGTCTTCACTACTACAACTGATTAATCTATCATATTGTACTTATGCTAACTGAATGCTCTGGATATCTCTACTCAAACTCTACAAGTTGCTTGAAGGATGGTTCTCTAGTCTATCTCAGCTACCGTGTAGAATCCCCTTGTATAATATTCATATTACCTGGGAGTCTCTAAGATGGATGGCTCAGAACAATTCCTTCTCTGATACAGATTCATCATCATCTTCATCGGTAGATTCATCATCTCTCTGAACTATGACTTATTTTTTTCTGTCTGTGGATTCATATTTCACTACAATACCTGAAGGTACAATCTCTTGAACCTGTTCCTTATTTACCTGTCCTCATTTTCTTTCATTTCTTTTCCAAACCTTTTTGTTTTAGACATCTTCCTTTTTCTTTGTAGATTTGTCTTCATCTCGTTTTATTGTCAATCTTGTGATCTTTGGGACCTGGTCTTTGTTCACTTGTTCTTCCTGTTTTCTTATCCATACTTTATTATATTTGATATAAGTGTCCTCTTTCATGTAATTATCGATCATGCTTCTACAATCACGAGCTATGTGTCTATAGTTATGACATTTGTAACATTCAATGTTACGTGGGGCCACATAAGAATTTATTTCTTTAACATTTATTTTATAATCCCTGCAATCTGCAACCTTATGTCCAAAGTTAGTACAATAAAAACAGTGACCATAAAATAAATTTACATACTTGGGAATAAATGATCTTCTTTGTGGTGTAGTCCTTCTGAATTTCTGCCTTGACTGATCATGATCATGATTGAAGCTTCTTTGTGTCTTGAACATGGATGGTATTATTGAAGATGTATCTTTAATAGTTTTCTTAGTTTTGGTTGACCATGATTCCTTCATTTGAGTACTTCTGCATAACTCTTGCTCTTTTCTTCATTCTTCTTTTCTAGCAACCTAGAGTGCTTCTCTTCACTCTTTTATGTCTCTTCAAGTTTTTAATGAGCTTGACGATTTTACTTCTCAATGTGACAACTTATTCTTCAAGCTTCTCAACCTCTTCTTCTTTATTCATTATCCGAGACTTCATGACTTATTTTGTTCTCTTCGCTTCTTCAAGCTAGATTTTTAATGTGAATATTTCTTCTTCAAGTCCTTTCTCTTCTTGACCAAAATCTGCCTCAAGCTGGTTTAGATCGTTATTTATTTCCTTAAGATGATTTGTCAATATCTTCTCTCTCATTTTTTATTCTTCCTTATGTGCTAGTATGTTGGCTTCTAAACACTCCTTTTGATATTCTAGAGTTTCTTTAATTCTTTTGGCCTCTTCTAGCTGAGCTCTTAAATTCTTGATGACTTGTTGAGCTTCTTTGGAACCTTGAGCACTTTCCTTTTGCTTCATCAATTATTTCTTGAGTGACTTGTTTTCTTCTCTTTATTTATTTAGATATTCAATTGCATTGATCAATTGTTCTCTGTGATCAATTTTTTCTTCTTCATACTCTTCCTCTTCTAAATTTGTCTGACATGATGAGCATATTTCTTCTTGTTCTGTACCTGCATCTTCTTTGGCATTTTTTGAATCTGTGATGGGTGAAGAATATATATGATGTAACTTATCCCAAATTTCTTTGGTTTATGAACATTTACCAACCTTTTCTCTTACTGGATTAGGTAATCCTTCTCAGATGAAATCCATTGCTATTTTTTTATTCTTCTTCAATTCCTTCTTGGCTACAGTCTTTGCCCTTTTTGAACTATGATATCCTATAACAACTGATTTCCAAATATCATACCCCTGTGCCTTTAAAAATACTTTCATCCTTCTACTCCATATCTCATACTTTAAACCATTCTCACCATTAAACAATGGTACTCCATTCTCATAATAATCCATGATATCCTTCCAATGGTTAAATTGTTTCTTGAAGGAACCTAATCTGATATAAATTGTTGGATTACTGAGAGGGGGGGTGAATCAGTAATGAGCAATTATACCAATTATGAATCATTTAAACCACAATGTATATTATTTTACTTATTCAACCATGTTAATTTGTTCATCATCAATATCTTATTGTATCATAAGCATTAACATTCATCAGTGCATAATAAACAATATCAAACACATCCACACAATGCACAGTACACCAATATTTACATGGAAAACCAATGCGGGAGAAAACCATGGAATGCTTTGTTGGAGTTACTTCACACACACCTAGGATTTATTTTTCCTAAGTTTTTTCCTTGTTTATTAGTCATTATTCAGTCTCTTATATTTTAGGAAGAATATTCCTCTAGGGAGAATATTCTCTTTGATTTTCACTTCAGTTTGATCAGTTGAGTGGAGTTTAGATGCTACATTGGTATTGTCACCATGCAACATTGGGATCATCACCAACTAATGCGCATTATCCTTGGGACCATCACCAAACTAGTGCATTACTCATGATTCCCTGATATCCTCCTCACTTCACTCTGTTTCATTTAGTTAACTAAAGATTAATAGACTAGTTAACTCAGCTAGGTGGTAGTTCACTCTCGTAACTGCCTGAGAGACTATACTAGGTGGAAGTTTACTTCCTTAATTGTTGGTGTGTGTCCAAATCATTCTACCCCACCACTATGGTGCATTTTCTTCTCCTCCAATGCGCATTGGTTGATTTATACAGAGTATATCATGTGTAAATTATTCATTATTCATTCGGTTAATGAGAATCCTTCCATTCTTTCTCTCTTGCTTGTTCTTTCTCAATTTCTCTTTGCAAATGTGTGTGTTATTTTCTATCTAGATATATTATGTGAAGGTTCAACAAATTTACATGATTTTCTGATATGTCAAGAATTACATTCAAGGAAGAACCAACTTCCAATTCTCTAGTTACAATTGGAAGGAGTCTTTGACCCCCTAGTTTATCAGGCTACAACCGGAGGGAAGCTCCAACTCCCCAATTCTCTGGAAACAACTATAAGGAAGCTAAAACCCCCTATGTTCTCTGGCTACAACCACCTATCCTTTCCTCATCCAACCACCCTGAAATATAAGTAGAATTATGGAACCATTGTCACACTATCACTATGAGATATACTATTGTAAACATGTACCAATCAACCTACACCAAACAGCCTATAAGAACCTATACCAAACAACCTATAATCAACCTATACCAATTACCTGTAAAAAAAACTAATACCAATAACATATTCCAACATGTACCATGCATCAACCTGTACCATAAAAAAGTGCATCAACCATGCACCAAACCTATACAAATAATTTGTCACAACAACATGTCCAAACAACTTATCACAACAACCTATCTCATTAATCTTATCAACTAAATAATATCTACTCACCAAGACAAATCTACAATATCACCAAGATGTTTATCAACCAAGCATATCACAAGAACTCATAATCATCACCAAGATCAATATGTGCTTCTAATAATATACCAAGACAAGTATGCTACATCATCCATAAACCATGTGTCAACAATACTACTAACGAGTTCCTCCAACCATGTACCAAATATGTAACAATCATGCATCAAATACACCAACTGTGACTCATCAACATGTACCAACATCATCAACTATACACCTCATGTATGTGCCAACTCATCAACTACTTGTCTCAACCATGTACCCAACATGTACCTCAACCATATACCAAATACATATACCAATACAACCATCAAAATTTATCTATCAATACATCACACTATCCATAACCAAATACCATAAACCCTTACATCAAACCATGTTCCACAACCTCATTGTTATACAACCTTTATCTGTAACATACCTCAACCAAAATCCCTCATCGATTTCATCATCCAAAACTTATTTGTAACTCTATAATAGACTTGTTGTATATGATCACATACCTACAAACCTTCCTTAAATTTAACAAGAGACTATCATTTTCATCAAACTTTAATTTAGTCTCACATGACTAATTTTGGATTAGTCAACAACCGTAACTTGAAACAATCATAATTATGTACATGTAATGAATAAAGGTATGAAACTGGTACACAATATTCTTCAATTTCTTATCTACATTTCCTCCATGTTTCACTGCTTGGAACCTCCCATAAAAGGAGTTATAGAAAAAATGGCATACCTTGCTGAATTTTGGCTTATTCCCTTCTACCTCTAAGGAAGGTTCTCAACCTGTTCTTGTTTCTTCTCTTAGAAGAAACTCATGGGGTCAATATAAGTTGTAGAATTGATACTCTATTGTACTTATGGTTGATAATTTTTTTTATCTTAACCTGATCTCCCATACATGTATTCATTTGGGGTAGTTGGTTGTTCAACTACCATCCTCCCTCATTAATTGATTTGCCTTGAAATCGGGGCTAAATGGAAATAATATGAATATTTCAAATCATATAATTCAACAAGGGGGATTGGGTCATCTTAGCAAGATCAATCTCTTATCTAGGTTTCCTCACTCGTCCCTCTAGTAGTATCATGGCTAGTACTTAAATATTCTCCTCACTGTCAACTAGTTGGCATAAACAATAATATAATTTACATTTACAAACATGGGTATTGCAGGGCAAATGAACTTTGACAACCTAGTAAAAATCAGGGCCAAACAAGTAGTAAGAGAAATGATAAAGATCACAAAACCATCAAACATAATTTGTAAGCAATTTCAGTATGGAAAACTATCAAGGATGAGCTTCAAGACAAAGGAATATACAACATCCAAGAGATTGGAAACTGTGCATATAGATCTTTTTGGACCAACAAGAACAAAAATGTTGCAAGGATAAAGTTATTTTATGTTGATCATTGATGATTATACAAGAATTACTTGGGTTACCTTTCTTAAAATAAAATCTCAGGAATTTGAAAAATTCAAAGCATTCAAAGCTTTAGTTGAGAATGAAACTGACCTAAAAATCAATTGTTTAAGGTCAGATAATGGAGGTGAATTTATAGAAAATAAATTAAAAAAAAATTGAAGAATTATATGAAGCTCATGGAATAAGAAGATAGTATTTAGCTACAATAAATCCTCAAAAAAATGGAGTGGTTGAAAGGAAGAACAGACATTTGCAAGAGATTGCTAGAGCAATGTTGAATGAAGCAGAAGTATCAGATAGTTTTTGTAGAGAAGCAATTTATACTTATGTTTATATTGTAAATAGAGGGAAATCAGAGTCAATAATGACAAGAAACCCTATGAACTATGGAAAATTCGACCAACATCTATCAAACACTTCAGAATATTTGGATGCAAGTATTACATCAAACGAGATGATGAGGATCTATAGGATTTACATCTTGGAAGCAAGTGTTACATCAAATGAAATGATGAGGATGAGGAATTTTTCTTGGATATTCACCAACTTGAAGTAAATCCTATAGATGTTATAACAAAATACTGTAGAAGAATTTTGAAAGAATAAATGTCAAAACAGATGAAGAAAGACCACACAAGAACCAACTAGAAGAAAAATAAATATATTACGACAAATAAGAAGAAGAAGAAGAAACAGAATTCCAAGACACACAAACACCGTCCAGGTTTGTGCATAAAAAACATCCATAAAGCTTAATTCTTGGTGACAAAAATGTTAAGACTCAGACTAGGAGAAAATTGGCAAGCAGTTCTAAACAAGTAAATATCTCTTTGTTGTCCAAAATAGAACCTAAATATTTTGCAGAAGCAAGTAATGATCAACATTGGGTAAATGTTATGGAAGAAGAGTTCAACCAGATTGAGAAAAATCATACATAGGAACTTTTCCCAAGACCCAAAGAAAATAATTTGATTGGTACAAAGTGGGTGTTCAGAAATAAGTTGAATGAAGAAGGAAAAGTGGTAAGAAATAAATCAAGACCGATGTGTAAAGGGTATGCTCAAGTAGAGGGAATTGAATTTGAAGAAACCTTTTCTCCTATTGCAAGATTAGAGTCCATTGGAATATTTTTAGCATTTTCAAGATTTAAGAATTTAAAAGTATATCAGATAGATGTCAAGTCAGAATTACTAGATGGATATTTGAAGGAAGACATGTACATTGAACAACCTAAAGTATTTTCATTATCATAAAATGAAGACTATGTTTGTCAATTCAAGAAATCACTTTATGGATTAAAGCAAGCTCCCAGAGCTTTGGTATTCGAGACTTGATAAGTACTTAACAACAAGGTAACATAAGAGGAATAGAAGATAGCAATATCTACATAAAAATGATTCATGAAGATATGTTAATTATTGTGGTATATGTGGAGGATATCATTTTTTGAATGAATGCTATTAAAATGAGCCAAAAAAAATCTTTAAAAATGCAAAAAAAAAATTGAGATGACCATGCTTGAAGAATTGTCATTCTTTCTAGGGTTGAAAATTATCCAGACCAACAAAGGCATATTCATTTATTAGACCAAATATACAAAAGAGATGTTGAAGAAGTTTGAAATGGAAGACTGTAAACCTGTTAGCATACCCATGGTCATTGGTTGTAAGCTAAGTAAACAAGATTAATCAACAGAAGACAATCAAACTTTGTACATATTAATGATAGACAACCTCTTGTATGTGACAGTTTCAATATAACATATTATTCAAGTAGTAGGGTTAGTTGTAAGATTTCAAGAAGCACCAAAAGAAACACATATGAATTCAATCAAAAGAATATCAAGATATCTAAAAGGCATGTTGGACTTTGGTTTATGGTATCCCACAGGAAAAGACTTTTCTCTGACAGCTTACACATATGTAGATTGGGCAGGCAGTGTGGATGATAGAAAAATCATTAGTGGTCGAGCATTCTTTCTAGGAAAAAATATAGTATCTTGGTTCAGCAAAATGAAATCCTCAATCTCTTTATCCATGGCAGAAGCAAATTACATTGTAGAAATTGCATCTTGCACACAAGTTCTTTGGATGAAGCAAATATTGCAGGACATTAAGGTAGAATATGATCATCCCATATCAATTCTACATGATAATACCAGTTCCATAAACATTTCAAAGAATCCATCCATGCATTCAAAGACAAAACACATTCCAATCAAATATCACTTTTTAAGAGAGCGATTCAAAGAAAAAACTATCAAGATGGAATATATTGGCACAAAGGAATAGGTTGTTAATATATTTACAAAACCCCTTCCAAGAGAAGCATTTGATTATATCAGATAGAAATTAGGGATGGTGTGTATGTCATCCAATCATTGAAGCACTACAAGAGGAGCACAATATCAGGGGGAGTTGCATAAAAAGAGAAGGTTTCTAAGTAGAACATGAAGAGTATAGTGTAATGGGGAGAAAATTCCTTTGCACATGTATGCATCCTTTGTAAGTTGTCCAAACTTAATCTCATGGAATTCCTTTATTTTGTCATCATAATAATTTTCATATAGGTAAGCTTTATGGAAGTATTTCTCATATTGTTTCCAAGTCAGCTTGCTTTCCTTCAAGCCTTTAATTTCCTTGAGATCTTCCCACCACATGGAAGCTCCTCCATTCATATTGAATACAAAAATACTTGTCTTGGTATTCTTAGAATTTTTTTGTACTCAAAAGTAATTCTTCAAACCAAATAGCCATGCCTCGGCCTCTTCTCCTTTCTTTATCTCTCCATCAAAGGTAAGTGGCTTAGCTTTCTTAAATTATTCAGTTAGGGACCCCTAAGAACTATTATTCTTTCTCTTCTTAGGAATGTGGGGTTATGTGCCACCACTAGACTACTCTGACGAAGTGGTCTGCTAGCTAGATGACTCTATGGAAACACTTCCACTCAGTTTTCTTTTATTGGCATCCTGATGCTTCTTTCTGGAAGAACTCATTCCCACATAACTATGAGTCATTCCATACTTTTGGGCATCCGAAGGGGTTTTCAACCTCTCTAACTATTGTAATTTTGCATTACTAGGGCCTTGCTACAGATGTTTATGAATCTTAGATAGGCTCTGTAGTAGAACTGCATTCAAATATGGGTGTTCAGCATGATCTCTTACAAGTTTCTCATTGTCTTCCTTCATACTTCATATGGTGTTCATCAAATCTGGAGGGGTTTCTCTATCCCTCTGACCATCAGATTCTTCATCCCTAAGGTGTGAGGTGTAATCCATATTGTGTTGCACCATTCACCAATGTGAACTTCCAACATGTCCTACGTGTTGAAACAACAACTATCATTAGCATTTTACATCAACACTCAAAACAATCATTTTGGGTAACAAAGAAAATCCTTCTTAAACAATTTTAAGTAGTCTTGGTGACCCATTCAAGCCTAGATTTTGAACAATGCTCGGATGCCACTCTGTAACACACCCAATCCCCTAAGTAACATTTTAAGGAGTGGGGTAATAACATGTAACACACCCATGACGAGGCATAAATATTTTGTTCTCCTTGAGAGAACAATACCCTCATTAAGGGGTCTCTATTTCATTATTCTCTTCTAGGGCTTTCCAGCCACGGCCTCCATGCTTTGAAACGAGCTCAGAACTGGAAAATATCCTCTTATAAGTCCTTCGGGTTCTTCCATTCCCCTTATACTTTCATATGATCTTGAGTTATGACCAGACGCCAAAACGACAGGAGCCAAGACAACCACCACATGAATCCCCCACCCCCCCCCCGGAATGACAATTCTCTGAAGTTCACAATCCAATGTTGTGTGTCCTTGGGGATTTTGATGGTCCTGATTCACTTCAGGACTTCAACGTTTGGGAATTTCTACCTCTCCACACTCACTTTCTCCCAAAATGATTTCACCTGAAGTTAACAATCTATCGACGTGTGTCTCCCATGAATCGACAGCTACAGATCACTTCAGGGATTCACGCTTCGATATTTTCAAAGTACTCACCAATGAAAACCTCTGGAGTGCAATGCTTTCAGAGTGTCAGATATTTGGACATGCATCCCCTACTATCAACGATCAGGATGAACTTTGGCACTTCGGCCTTCAGGAGTTCTCATCTCTTGCCACAGCTTTCCTACGGAGTGACTTTTCTCTGAAGTGGCAGGTATTATGACATCTGGCCTCTGAGATCGACGAATCATGTGAACTTTGGACTCCAAGCCTTCGGGATTTCTTGCTTCAGACAATCCATTTTTCCTTTGGAGCACTAAACCTTTGAAGCGAAGAATCTGGTGCCACGTGTCTCCTGGCGCCAACAGCTAGGATGGAATTCAACACTTTAGGACTTCGGGAACTTGAATCACTCCTCGACTTACCATGGCCTATATCTAACGGTCCTAATCTATCCATGTAGACCCCAGGTCAATAGTTCACAACCTCCTCTCGAGGTCTCACTGTTGTGCCACTCTTGGCAACACCATCACCCGACAAGTGCCTTTCCACATGCTCTCGATATGATATCCACCTTCCCTCGATCGAACAGTTGAGAGGGGTCTCGAAGGATCCATATATCCATGGTCCATATTACTTCGCTACTTTTTTCTTCGGGGTTTTTAGCATTACTAAGCCTCTATTCTCCTGAAGTGGTTAACGTCGGACTAACTACCACCTAGATCTAACGGTCAGGATGGCTCCCGGTCATCGTAATATCTAAGCCCCATATTAACTTCAAGACTTCGGGAATTCAAGGATTTTACCTCCCTTATGATGAACTCACGAAGTCCGAAGGACTCAAGGGGTTAACTCCCATGCTCTTTCTCGTATTCAATGGTCACAACAGACCTTGGCTCTTTCCAAACAAATCTCATTCGTTCATCTTCCATATGAAGGAACCTTACCTTTCAATACTTCAATATCACTACCCTTCTTGAGATTTGTTAGCTTTGAAAGGCTTAAGAGCTTTGTGCTCTTTCGCTTGAACTTAACACTTAGAAGAATTCTTATGCACACCCCTTGCGCTCGTTCATCAACTCTAGAAATTAAGTGGTTCCTGGTCTCTGCCTGCCTCGCAAACATCTTGTGCATACATGCACTATATCTCCTGAGATTTAATAGACTCCTTCCTCCAAGGGACTCAGAACGACTATGAGTGTCGACATGCATACGTGAAATTGTGCCCAAGGTCGACAAGCTCACATTTTGTGGCTCTAGCTTAAGCCACCACAAGGCTCAAGCATTTACAATTACAAGTCATGTCTTAACCATATAATTTCTTACTTTCCTAATTACACAATTGTTAGCACAGGGGTAGACCTGGGGTTCAATGCTACAACAGCGCACCAACAAAACCCTAACTACCAGCCCTTTCAACAACACCTGCGAAGAAGATGAAGTCTCACTCGAGGTAGAAGCAAGGGTGGTTGCAAGACTCAGGTGTCTGCAACCTTAGCTGGGACACAGGTCTGTGATTATATCACTTACAGAGCACTTGGCATTGATCATTCATCAATATTCAACCCTTATTATACTTCACATATAGCACAGAGCATCGCAGCATTCACTTAGATCTAAGGTATCTTGGTACTTAGCAACAGTAAAACAGATCAGATCCAGTAGATCAGCACTAAGTAGCTTCATATATATCATATCTACTATTCATACACATCTAATGAATGACAAAGCGTAAGTATATCCATATAAATATATCAAAGCACTTTGCAAAAATAGGGATAACACATCAAGTCAAAGCACAAAGCATAACACACAGATTTACGTGGTTCACCCCCACTCTGGGGCTACGTCCACCAACTCTTCTTCTTTATTAGCGTCTTCAATCGATTACAAGCATGGAGCCACCAAAACCTACTACGCATAGGATAAAATATTTTTACAGCTCGTTAGATCCTTCTTCATTTCCTTACAACACAAATCCTTCTATATCTCCACACAGGGACTTGCACTAAGCTCTGCAAGCCTATAGAATGCACAACACCTCAATCACATAGATCCCCCTTGGCACATAGCCTATATCACATAGATACAATATTTATTTCTCTATTATTCTTACATTTTCCTATCCTTCTATTTATACATACAAAATGGGCCTAAGCATGGGTAAACCCATGGGTCGACATCCCTTTCCCATTACATATTCCCAAAACCCAAAAAGGGACCCAAAAGTGGGACGAGATTCTGCAATCTCTGCTTCATCTGGCGCTCCATATTCGACAGGCTGTCAAAGTCCCAAAAATGGTCAAATATGACCAAGTGCTCCCAAAACTTGGTCAAGGGCCAACATGCCCCCAACACTCACCTATGACTCGTCCCGAGTCACTCTAGTCTGAGAAATTCTGCCTCAAATGCCTCAAGCTTGGCTCGAGCTGCTTCGACCTATTGCAATGCTATGGCCTCTTGCTCAGTGAACTCCTGGATCAGTGCATCATTGACTGGCCCTTCTAGGTGTCGTTATGTTGTGATGGCAACCTGTTCAATCTCTGCTCCTGGGCTTTAAACTTCGGTGAACAGTTGGCATGCCTTCTCTTTCACTGGTTGAAGTTGTTGAGAGACTTCCATCACTTTGGTTTGGATCATGTGGATCTGTTGTCAGGTCGTGTGATGCTCTTGAAACCTCTTCATTCTTTCAACTGGCGTTAAGGCCTTCAGTTACGCCTGTAGTGTATCTGCGTGCTTCTTTTCTTCCTAGAGCTGTAACTCCAGCGCCTGTAACTCTGGATTTTCTGTGAGATTTTCATATGTCTGAGTGCTCTCGGAGCTCAGCTTCTTTCACTCTAAGGAAAGGGATTTCATTTTTCCAACTACACTGTGAGAAGTTGCCTCTCTTAGATCTTTGATTTCTTGAGGAGTTTCGGACATGATACAAAGTTCCAGATCTGCGATGCGTTGCTGAAGCTGTTGGATTACTTCTTTGAGTTGTGCCACCTGCTATGGGACTCGTTCCTTGTTGTCATAGGGGTAGACCTTGGGTTCAACGCTACAACAGCGCACCAATAAAACCCTAACTACCAGCCCTTTTGGCAACACCTATGAAGAAGATGAAGTCTCACCTGAGGTAGAAGCAGGGATGGTTGCGAGACTCGGGTATCTGTAACCTTAGCTAGGACATAGGTCTATGATTATATCACTTACAGAGCACTTAGCATTGATCATTCATCAATATTCAACCCTTATTATACTTCGCAGATAGCACAGAGCATCGCAACATTCACTTAGATATAAGGTATCTTAGTACTTAGCAACAGTAAAACAGATCAGATCCAGTAGATCAACACTAATCATATTCATACATATCAGATATATTATTCATACACATCTAATGAAGCACAAAGCATAAGTATATCCATCTAAATATATCAAAGCACTTTTCAAAAGCAAGGATAACATATCAACTTAAAGCACAAAGCATAACACATAGATTTATGTGGTTCACCCCCACTCTGGGGCTACGTCCACCAACTCTTCTTCTTTATTAGCGTCTTCAATCGGTTACAAGCACGGAGCCACCAAAAGCTACTGCGCATAGGAAAGAAGATCTGTGCATCTCGCTAGATCATTCTTCCTTGCCTTACAACACAAATCCTTCTATGTATCTACATAAGGACTTGTACTAAGCTCTACAAGCCTATAGAATGCACAACACCTCAATCACATAGATCCCACTTGGCACATAGCCTATATCACATAGATACAATATTCCTTTCTCTATTATTCTTACATTTTCCTATCCTTCTATTTATACATACAAAATGGGCCTAAGCATGACTAAACCCACGGGTCAACATCCCTTTCCCATTACATATTCCCAAAACCCAAAAAGGGACCCAAAAGTGGGTCGAGATTCTGCAATCTCCGCTTCGTCTAGAGCTCCATCTTCGACAAGCTGTTGAAGTCCCAAAAATGGTCAAATATGACCAAGTGTTCCCAAAACTTTCTCAAGGGCCAACAACAATCAAGCAGAAATAAAAGGGATACAGTATAACCATTAAGTAATCATGCACATCCCTGAAAACATTCACAATATATCCAATTTTATTACACAGTTACAGCTCAATTACACAAGGTAAGAGAACACTTATCTATTACAAGTTGCAGCCAACTAACTGACTATGGGTGTGTGCCTTTTCCACCCAACCATAGGCTTAGAGGCATTCATTCTTAGCACTATGGCCACCCCCGTTCCAAGCCATGATATCATTAGGTAACTATGCCATCTCTCAGAGACCTTCTCTTTGTTATAGTATCCCTACGAGGTTTATCAGATACTTCCTCAGCATCAAGCTCATGTTTGGGTCCTTCAAGTTGTGTTCTTTCCACTTCCTTTTGGTTTGTGCATCTCCTTCCAAGCTTGCACTCTCGTCTCCCATCTCTTCTCTTACCATTCCCTTGTATGTATCTTACCTTCCTTCTTCATGAAGGTTTTTTACCTATCATGTTCCTTCTGTCAAAATGAAGCTCAGGTCTTCATGTCTTGTGGTACTTCAGGCTAACAACCCATGTTTCCATTCATAGGAGTGGTTGATTGTTCAACCACAAGTCCATTCCTTCATTAATTGATTCTTTCCTCTAGAGATATCATGGCTCGTACTTCAAGGCCTCACCCCCCAATAGTCAATTATGGGAAATTTAACAATAATACATTTACATCGTCTACATTCCTTAGCATGGTAATCCTATTTAATGATTAATTACAAGCTAGGGGAAACAGGGGTGTTACAATCTCCTCCCCCTTAAAAGGAACATTGTCCTCGGTGTTCTTTCTCAATAACACCTATTATGAATTCCTCATCCAGCTACTTCAGAAATCTCGATCTTCTTTCATGGTCAGGCCCTTTCCAGACTCTTGGCCTTCGTCACTTGTCTTCAATAAATTCTTCGACAACAAGCACATTAATCATAGTCTCATGCAAAAACATTTTACTATTGCATAAAATTTCTAGGAAAAATTTATAATCTAGCACAATAATTATCTATGTGTTTTGTGGATTTGTATCCACATGGTTGTCTTGTTACCCAGGCTCATTGTTTTTCCTTGACATACCCATTGTGTGTATGATTCCAATAGTTTACCAAAACTATCAAGGTCTCCTCTTCCTTGCGGTCACCCACCCTCGAGGACCAGGATCAGGTATCCCCTTCTCTGCTATACAGTCCCTTGGGTGACCCATCTTGCCTTGCCAAGGTTTTCTCACACAGGAATAACTATTAATCATGTGCATGATCTCAATCAATAGTTTACAAGAACTATCAAAGTCTTCTCTTCCTTGCAGTCACTCACCCTCTAGGCCCAGGCTCAGGCATGTTGA
>JASDQU010104841.1:99527-123302 GCA_032191745.1 Picea mariana | reverse complement strand
GAATGAAACTGACCTAAAAATCAATTGTTTAAGGTCAGATAATGGAGGTGAATTTATAGAAAATAAATTAAAAAAAAATTGAAGAATTATATGAAGCTCATGGAATAAGAAGATAGTATTTAGCTACAATAAATCCTCAAAAAAATGGAGTGGTTGAAAGGAAGAACAGACATTTACAAGAGATTGCTAGAGCAATGTTGAATGAAGCAGAAGTATCAGATAGTTTTTGGAGAGAAGCAATTTATACTTATGTTTATATTGTAAATAGAGGGAAATTAGAGTCAATAATGACAATAAACCCTATGAACTATGGAAAGTTCAACCAACATCTATCAAACACTTCATAATATTTGGATGCAAGTATTACATCAAACGAGATGATGAGGATCTATAGGATTTACATCTTGGAAGCAAGTGTTACATCAAACGAAATGATGAGGATGAGGAATTTTTCTTGGATATTCACCAACTTGAAGTAAATCCTATAGATGTTATAACAAAATACTGTAGAAGAATTTTGAAAGAATAAATGTCAAAACAGATGAAGAAAGACCACACAAGAACCAACTAGAAGAAAAATAAATATATTATGACAAATAAGAAGAAGAAGAAGAAACAGAATTCCAAGACACACAAACACCATCCAGGTTTGTGCATAAAAATCATCCATAAAGCTTAATTCTTGGTGACAAAAATGCTAAGACTTAGACTAGGAGAAAACTGGCAAGCAGTTCTAAACAAGTAAATATCTCTTTGTTGTCCAAAATAGAACCTAAATATTTTGCAGAAGCAAGTAATGATCAACATTGGGTAAATGTTATGGAAGTTCAACCAGATTGAGAAAAATCATACATAGGAACTTTTCCCAAGACCCAAAGAAAATAATTTGATTGGTACAAAGTGGGTGTTCAAAAATAAGTTGAATGAAGAAGGAAAAGTGGTAAGAAATAAATCAAGACCGATGTGTAAAGGGTATGCTCAAGTAGAGGGAATTGAATTTGAAGAAACCTTTTCTCTTATTGCAAGATTAGAATCCATTAGAATATTTTTAGCATTTTCAAGATTTAAGAATTTAAAAGTATATCAGATGGATGTCAAGTCAGAATTACTGGATGGATATTTGAAGGAAGACATGTACATTTAACAACCTAAAGTATTTTCATTATCATAAAATGAAGACTATGTTTGTCAATTCAAGAAATCACTTTATGGATTAAAGCAAGCTCCCGGAGCTTTGGTATTCGAGACTTGATAAGTACTTAACAACAAGGTAACATAAGAGGAATAGAAGATAGCAATATCTACATAAAAATGATTCATGAAGATATGTTAATTATTGTGGTATATGTGGAGGATATCATTTTTGGAATGAATGCTATTAAAATGAGCCAAAAAAAATCTTTAAAAATGCAAAAAAAAAATTGAGATGACCATGCTTGAAGAATTGTCATTCTTTCTAGGGTTGCAAATTATCCAGACCAACAAAGGCATATTCATTTATTAGACCAAATATATAAAAGAGATGTTGAAGAAGTTTGAAATGGAAGACTGTAAACCTATCAGCATACCCATGGTCATTGGTTGTAAGCTAAGTAAAGAAGATTAATCAATAGAAGACAATCAAACTTTGTACATATCAATGATAGACAACCTCTTGTATGTGACACTTTCAAGATAACATATTATGCAAGTAGTAGGGTTAGTTGGAAGGTTTCAAGAAGCACCAAAAGAAACACATATGAATTCAATCAAAAGAATATCAAGATATCTAAAAGGCATGTTGGACTTTGGTTTATGGTATCCCACAGGAAAAGACTTTTCTCTAACAGCTTACACATATGTAGATTGGGTAGGCAGTGTGGATGATAGAAAAATCATTAGTGGTCGAGCATTCTTTCTAGGAAAAAATATAGTATCTTGGTTCAGCAAAATGAAATCCTCAATCTCTGTATCCATGGCAGAAGCAAATTACATTGCAGAAATTGCATCTTGCACACAAGTTCTTTGGATGAAGCAAATATTGCAGGACATTAAGGTAGAGTATGATCATCCCATATCAATTCTACGTGATAATACCAGTTCCATAAACATTTCAAAGAATCTATCCATGCATTCAAAGACAAAACACATTCCAATCAAATATCACTTTTTAAGAGAGCGATTCAAAGAAAAAACTATCAAGATGGAATATATTGGCACAAAGGAATAGGTTGTTAATATATTTACAAAACCCCTTCCAAGAGAAGCATTTGATTATCTCAGATAGAAATTAGGGATGGTGTGTATGTCATCCAATCATTGAAGCACTACAAGAGGAGCACAATATCAGGGGGAGTTTCATAAAAAGAGAAGGTTTCTAAGTAGAACATGAAGAGTGCAGTGTAATGGGGAGAAAATCCCTTTGCACATGTATGAATCCTTGGTAAGTTGTCCAAACTTAATCTCATGGAATTCCTTTATTTTGTCATCATAATAATTTTCATATAGGTAAGCTTTATGGAAGTATTTCTCATATTGTTTCCAAGTCAGCTTGCTTTCCTTCAAGCCTTTAATTTCCTTGAGATATTCCCACCACATGGAAGCTCCTCCATTCATATTGAATACAAAAATCCTTGTCTTGGTATTCTTAGAATTTTTTTGTACTCAAAAGTAATTCTTCAAACCAAATAGCCATGCCTCGGCCTCTTCTCCTTTCTTTATCTCTCCATCAAAGGTAGGTGGCTTAGCTTTCTTAAATTATTCAGTTAGGGACCTCTAAGAACTATTATTCTTTCTCTTCTTAGGAATGTGGGGTTATGTGCCATCGCTAGACTACTTTGACGAAGTGGTCTGCTAGCTAGATGACTCTATGGAAACACTTCCACTCAATTTTCTTTTATTGGCATTCCGATGCTTCTTTCTGGAAGAACTCATTCCCACATAACTATGAGTCATTCCATACTTTTGGGCATCCGAAGGTGTTTTCAACCTCTCTAACTGTTGTAATTTTGCATTACTAGGGCCTTGCTATAAATTTTTATGAATCTTAGATAGGATCTGTAGTATAATTGCATTCAAATATGGGTGTTCGACATGATCTCTTACAAGTTTCTCATTGTCTTCCTTCATACTTCATATGGTGTTCATCAAATCTGGAGGGGTTTCTCTATCCCTCTGACCATCAGATTCTTCATCCCTAAGGTGTGAGGTGTAATCCATATTGTGTTGCACCATTCACCAATGTGACCTTCCAACATGTCCTATGTGTTGAAACAACAACTATCATTATCATTTTACATCAGCACTCAAAACAATCATTTTGGGTAACAAAGAAAATCCTTCTTAAACAATTTTAAGTAATCTTGGTGAGCCATTCAAGCCTAGAGTTTGAAAAAAGCTTGGATACCACTCTGTAACACACCCAATACCCTAAGTAACATTTTAAGGAGTGGGGTAATAACATGTAACACACCCATGACAAGGCATAAAAAAAAAATTCTCCTTGAGAGAACAATACCCTCATTAAGGGGTCTCTATTTCATTATGCTCTTCTAGGGCTTTCCAGCCACAGCCTCCATGCTCCGAAATGAGCTCAGAACTGGAAAATATCCTCTTATAAGTCCTTCAGGTTCTTCCATTCCCCTTATACTTGCATATGATCATGAGTTATGACCAGACGCCAAAACGACAAGCGCCAAGACAACCACCACATGAATCCCCCACCCCCCCCGGGAATGACAATTCTCTGAAGTTCACAATCCAATGTTGTGTGTCCTTGGGGATTTTGATGGTCCTGATTCACTTTGGGACTTCAAAATTTAGGAGTTTCTACCTCTCCACACTCACTTTCTCCCAAAATGATTTCACCCGAAGTTAACGATCTATCGACGTGTGTCTCCCATGAATTGACAGCTACAGATCACTTTGGGGATTCACGCTTCGAGATTTTCAAAGTACTCACCAATGAAAACCTCTGGAGTGAAATCCTCTCAGAGTGTCATATATTTGGACATGCATCCCTTACTATCAACGGTCAGAATGAACTTTGGCACTTCGACCTTCGGGAGTTCTCGTCTCTTGCCACAGCTTTCCTACGGAGTAACTTTTCTCTGAAGTCACTGGTATTATGAAATCTGGCCTCTGTGATTGACGACTCATGTGAACTCCGGAATATGAGCCTTTGGGATTTCTCGCTTCATACAATCCATTTTTCTTCTGGAGCACTAAACCTTTGAAGCGAAGAATCTAGTGCCAAGTGTCTCCTGGCGCCAACATCTAGGATGGAATTCAACACTTCAGGACTTCGGGAACTTGACTCACTCCTTGACTTACCATGACCGATATCTAACGGTCCTAATCTATCCATGTAGACCCCAGGTCAACAGTTCACAACCTCCTCTCGTGGTCTCACTGTTGTGCCACTCTTGGAAACACCATCACTSAACAAGTGCCTTTCCACATGCTCTCGATATGATATCCACCTTCCCTCGATCGAATAGTTGAGAGGGGTCCTGAAGCATCCATATATACATGGTCCATATTACTTCTCTACTTTGTTCTTCAGGGTTTTTGGCATTACTAAGCCTCTAACCTCCCGAAGTGGTTAATGTCGGACTAACTACCACCTAGATCTGATGGTCAGGATGGCTCCCAGTCATCCTAATATCTAAGCCCCATATTAACTTCGAGACTTCGGGACTTTGAGGATTTTACCTCCCTTATGATGAACTCATGAAGTTCGAAGGGCTCAAGAGGTTAACTCCCACGCTCTTTCTCGTATTCAACGGTCACAACAGACCTTGGCTCTTTCCGAACAGATCTCATTCGTTCGTCTTCCATATGAAGGAACCTTACCTTTAGATACTTCAATATCACTATCCTTCTTGAGATTTGTTATCTCTGAAAGGATTAAGAGCTTTGTGCTCTTTCTCTTGAACTTAACACTTAGAAGAATTCTTCTGCGCACCCCTTGCGCTCGTTCATCAACTCTAGAACTTAAGTGGTTCTCGGTCTCTACCTGCCTCGCAAACATCCTATGAATACATGCACTATATCTCCTGATATTTAATAGACTCCTTCCTCCAAGGGACTCAGAACGACTATGAGTGTCGACATGCATACGTGAAATTGTGCCCAAGGTCGACAAACTCACAGTTTGTGGCTCTAGCTTAAGCCACCACAAGGCTCAAGCATTTACAATTACAAGTCATGTCTGAACCATATAATTTCTTACTTTCCTAATTACACAATTGTTGGCACAGGGGTAGACCTGGGGTTCAATGCTACAACAGCGCACCAACAAAACCCTAACTACCAGCCCTTTCGACAATACCTGCGAAGAAGATGAAGTCTCACTCGAGGTATAAGCAAGGGTGGTTGCAAGACTCAGGTGTCTGCAACCTTAGCTGGGACACAGGTCTATGATTATATCACTTACAGAGCACTTGGCATTGATCATTCATCAATATTCAACCCTTATCATACTTCACAGATAGCACAGAGAATTGCAGCATTCACTTAGATCTAAGGTATCTTAGTACTTAGCAACAGTAAAAAAGATCAGATCTAGTAGATCAGCACTAAGCATCTTCATACATATCAGATCTACTATTCATACACATCTAATGAATGAGAAAGCGTAAGTATATCCATCTAAATATATCAAAGCACTTTGCAAAATCAGGGATAACACATCAAGTCAAAGCACAAAGCATAACACACAAATTTACGTGGTTCACCCCCACTCTGGGGCTACGTCCACCAACTCTTCTTCTTTATTAGCGTCTTCAATCGGTTACAAGCATGGAGCCACCAAAACCTACTATGCATAGGATAGAATATTTTCACAACTCGTTAGATCCTTCTTCATTGCCTTACAACACAAATCCTTCTATATCTCCACACAGGGACTTGCACTAAGCTCTGCAAGCCTATAGAATGCACAACACCTCAATCACATAGATCCCACTTGGCACATAGCCTATATCACATAGATACAATATTTATTCCTTTATTATTCTTACATTTTCCTATCCTTCTATTTATACATAAAAATGGGCCTAAGCATGGGTAAACCCATGGGTCAACATCCCTTTACCATTACATATTCCCAAACCCAAAAAGGGACCCAAAAGTTGGCCGAGATTCTGCAATCTCTGCTTCGTCTAGCAATCCATCTTCGACAGGCTGTCAAAGTCCCAAAAATGGTCAAATATGACCAAGTGCTCCCAAAACTTGGTCAAGGGCCAACATGCCCCCAACACTCACCTGTGACTCGTCCCGAGTCACTCTGGTCTGAGAAATTCTGCCTCGAATGCCTCAAGCTTGGCTCGAGCTGCTTCGACCTATTACAATGCTATGGCCTCTTGCTCAGTGAACTCTTGGATCAGTGCATCATTGACTGGCCCTTCTAGGTGTCGTTCTGCTGTGATGGAAACCTATTCAATCTCTGCTCCTTGGATTTAAACTTTGGTGAACAGTTGGCATGCCTTCTCTTGTACTGGTTGAAGTTGTTGAGAGACTTCCATCACTTTGGTTTGAATCATGTGGATCTGTTTTCAGGTCATGCGCTTCTCTTGAAACCTCTTCATTCTTTCAACTGGTGTTAAGGCCTTCAGTTGTGCCTGTAGTGTATCTGCGTGCTTCTTTTCTTCCTAGAGTTGTGACTCCAGCACCTGTAACTCTAGATTTTCTGTGAGATTTTCATATGTCTGAGTTCTCTCGGAGCTCAGCTTCTTTCACTTTAAGGCAATGGATTTCATTTTGCCGACTACACTGTGAGAAGTTGCCTCTCTTAGATCTTTGATTTCTTGAGGAGTTTCGGACATGATACAAAGTTCCAGATCTGTGATGCGCTGCTGAAGCTGTTGGATTACTTCTTTGAGTTGTGCCACCTGCTATGGGACTCATTCCTTGTTGGCATAGGGGTATACCTTGGGTTCAACGCTACCACACCAATAAAACCCTAACTACCAACCCTTTCGGCAACACCTATGAAGAAGATGAAGTCTCACCCAAGGTAGAAGTAGGGGTGGTTGCGAGACTCAGGTATCTGTAACCTTAGCTAGGACATAGGTCTATGATTATATCACTTACAGAGCACTTAGCATTGATCATTCATCAATATTCAACCCTTATTATACTTCACAGATAGCACAGACAATCGCAACATTCACTTAGATATAAGGTATCTTAGTACTTAGCAACAGTAAAATGGATCAGATCCAGTAGATCATCACTAAGCATATTCATACATATCAGATATATTATTCATACACATCTAATGAAGCACAAAGCATAAGTATATCCATCTAAATATATAAAAGCACTTTGCAAAAGCAGGGATAACATATCAACTTAAAGCACAAAGCATAACACATAGATTTACGTGGTTCACCCCCACTCTGGGGCTACGTCCACCAACTCTTTTTCTTTATTAGCATCTTCAATCGGTTACAAGAACAGAGCCACCAAAAGATATTGGGCATAGGACAGAAGATTTGTGCAGCTCGCTAGATCCTTCTTCCTTGCCTTACAACACAAATCCTTCTATGTCTCCACATAAGGACTTGCACTAAGCTCTGCAAGCCTATAGAATGCACAACACCTTAATCACACAGATCCCACTTGGAACATAGCCTATATCACATAGATACAATATTCCTTTCTCTATTATTCTTACATTTTCCTATCCTTCTATTTATACATACAAAATGGGCCTAAGCATGGGTAAATCCACGGGTCGACATCCCTTTCCCATTACATATTCCCAAAACCCAAAAAGGGACCCAAAAGTGGGTTGAGATTCTACAATCTCCGCTTCGTCTGGCACTCCATCTTCGACAAGCTGTCGAAGTCCCAAAAACGGTCAAATATGACCAAGTGTTCCCAAAACTTGGTCAAGGGACAACAACAATCAAGCAGAAATAAAAGGGATACAGTATAACCATTAAGAAATCATGCACATCCCTGAAAACATTCACAATATATCCAATTTTATTACACAGTTACAGCTCAGTTACACAGGGTAAGAGAACACTTATCTATTACAAGTTTCCGCCAACTAACTGACTATGGGTGTGTGCCTTTTCCACCCAACCATAGGCTTATAGGCATTCATTCTTAGCACTATGGCCACCCCCGTGCCAAGCCATGATATCATTAGGTAACTATGCCATCTCTCAGAGACCTTCTCTTTGTTATAGTATCCCTGTGAGGTTTATCAGATACTTCCTCAGCATCAAGCTCGTGTTTGGGTCCTTCAAGTTGTGTTCTTTCCACTTCCTTTTGGTTCGTGCATCTCCTTTCGAGCTTGCGCTCTCGTCTCCCATCTCTTCTCTTACCATTCCCTTGTATGTATCTTACCTTCCTTCTTCATGAAGGTTTATGACCTATCATGTTCCTTCTGTCAAAAGGAAGCTCGGGTCTTCAGGTCTTGTGGTACTTCAGGCTAACAACCGATGTTTCCATTCATAGGAGTGATTGATTGTTCAACCACAAGTCCATTCCTTCATTAATTGATTATTTCCTCTAGAGATATCATGGCTCGTACTTCAAGGCCTCACCCCCCAACAATCAGTTATGGGAAATTTAACAATAATACATTTACATCGTCTACATTCCTTAGCATGGTAATCCTATGTAATGATTAATTACAAGCTAGGGGAAACAGGGGTGTTACAATCCCCTCCCCCTTAAAAGGAACATTGTCCTTGGTGTTCTTTCTCAATAACACCTGTTATGAAATCCTCATCCAGCTGCTTCAGAAATCTTGATCTTCTTTCATGGTCAGGCCCTTTCCAGACTCTTGGCCTTCGTCACTTGTCTTCAATAAATTCTTCGACAACAAGCACATTAATCATAGTCTCATGCAAAAAAAATTTACTATTGCATAAAATTTCTAGGAAAATTTTATAATCTAGCACAATAATTATCTACGTGTTTTGTGGATTTGTATCCACATGGTTGTCTTGTTATCCAGGCTCATTTTTTTTCCTTGACATACCCATTGTGTGTATGATTCCAATAGTTTACCAAAATTATCAAGTTCTCCTCTTCCTTGCGGTCACTCACCCTCGAGGACCAGGATCAGGTATCCCCTTCTCTGCTATACAGTCCCTTGGGTGACCCATCTTGCCTTGCCAAGGTTTTCTCACATAGGAAGAAATATCAATCATGTCCATGATCTCAATCAATAGTTTACAATAACTATCAACGTCTTCTCTTCCTTGCAGTCACTCACCGTCTAGGCCCAGGCTCAGGCATCCCCTTCTCTGTTATGCAGTTCCTCGGGTGATCCATCTTGCGTTGCCAAGGTTTCCTCGCATGGGAAAAATTCTAGAGACTTTATCGAGCTTTACAGTAGAGGCATCCCTCGGACTTGCTCTTCCGAGGCATCCCTCCATCTTGTGTTACCTCAACACAACATATTCTAGCTGATCATGGCTTACCATCGGGTTCTCATGGCTCAACAGCAGCCATTTTTCATGCTTTTACAGCTTGACAGCCTTCATCTATCCTTTCGGGACAGATATTTTCTTCTCACCTGTATCACAGGCATACAAAAATTCATGAGACATCATCATAAATTTTAAATTAAAAATTTTCTTGTAAATATGTCATCCATAGATTTCCAAATTCCACATTTTGTTTTCATATTTGTTCCGCACATAAACTAGATTCATAATTATGGGACTTTCCTTTCCATAGCAGTTTGGATTAGTGGGCAATTGGTCTTCCTTATGGACTTACAACGTTGCCATATCCAAGACCCCTTTTCTTCCTGCACTTTCAACTTCAATTAGCCAAACAAATTGTTAGTTTCCCATGCACATGTATTTTCATTGCACCTTTATAATGTCATCACAAACAATTCTTAAATTGTGCACGCTAATAGTCCAATCACGCTAATATTCAAAACCATGCATACTAACAGTTCATCACATCTATATAAATATGAAAAGGGGATCTCATTCCTTGCATATGCCTCATTTCAATGTACCAAACCTTTCAGAACGTAATTCAACATTTCAAAGGATTTTAACAAATGTGCCAATATTCATGGCCACATTCATACCCAATGCACTTTTGAATTGATCTCAAGTTTGTCACACTTTATAACAGGTTCTTTGCCATGGTGTGTTGGAATTTAACCAATCTCTTCATTGTATGGCTTATTCATTTTAATTCACTCTTATATCAGGATCATGCTTCCTGCTATAGGCCGATCAAGATCCCAAATAAGTACACGTGAAACTCAAAACTTCCACATGAATGTCTTTAATCATTCTTCCTTCATTAATAACTAGGGTGCCAACACTCATGGCCACCCAAATTTGTTTTCCTTCAATGCTTACATAATGTAAGTAAAACATTGGAAGGCCCTCCTTCCTTACTGAAAAATCCATTGTCTGCCATCTTATGCAACATGCATTCCCTCAATGAATTCCATGCAACATGCTAACTATGAGCACCTTTATTCCCATAGAACCAGTCCCCACAACTATAGTTTAATGTAGAGTTTTAAACTTTACCTTCCTTGACTAGATCGGATGAACTTCATTTCCTCTCCATGCGATCGAGAAATTAGATGGAGAACTTGATTTTCCAAATCTAACCACTGAACCCAATCACAATACAATTTTACGTGGCATTAACGTGTGGGTTCCTTGCAGGTCCACCCACCGATCATTCACAGATCAACAATTCACATTGATTGTGGAATCCCCGACATGCTCACTCTTTATCAGAGAGTTCAATCACCAAAATCTGAAAAGTGCTTGCTCATCTCTTTTAATCATGGTCGTTGATCATCCACCCCGACGAGATCAACGGTGTAGGTTGAATGTGGGTCGTGAACTAGTGTGCCCGTTAATTCCTCCTTCACGCCCTGCAATGAATACAGTTCATCTGATCTACGATCGGACCCCAACCCAAAAACAAAACTATATTGAAATTAAATTATGAGCATAGGATCCACCATTAACCCGTGTGCCCATTCGATCTCCGCATTGAATATGGGTCGTCGATCTTATCGAACAACTGGCGTTTGATCTGTTAACTCCAATGGATCTTGAAGTCAATTTGATGAATGAGATTGGTTTCCTTCCAATGAATGGCTCACGTTCATATCCTCTGTTAGGCTCTCGATTAACCTAATTCAATCAAGGTTTTCTTCATGAATCATACTCTACTTGGGTATCTGAGGCATACATCTGCCTTTTCTTAACATGGCTTCAACCAAGCCTATTCAATCAAACGTACTCATTTATTCATTCATTAGTATTATATTCACTACATGATGATTTCAAAATGTAATCCAAGATTATTATTATTATTATTTCTTAGTTCTCAGCAGTTATTAAGGTTGTAACTATGTCCTCCTAACAGAGTTTTCACACATTTCTTCCACAGGGAACTCCTTCAGCATGCAACTTCCTTATTTCATGTCCATCATTATATGTGATGGCCTCAACCTTGATTTATCTTTAGTTATTTACTAAATATTTCAGAAGGAATATAAACATGCATCATTGTCATGCCCCCAAATTATGTATCCATACATATTCTGGTTTTGTTAACTTACATCCATGATGTACTTAACCATATGCAAAATCAAAATTCTATGTGTAGCTTCCATGGGTATATTTCACACCCTACATATATCTCTATTCTAAAATTAGTCAACTCATGATTGTTCAAACTCATTCTTATGTGATCCTCAAGGCATAATCATTTGCCTCTTATCCTGACAATAGACCATCCTTGCTCATTTACTCTTTCATTTATTTATACTCATATTTCCTGAGGGAATGGAGCGCATTTCCCTTAATCTATCATTCAAAGAAGAACTTTCATGACTCTTCAATAATGGAGTCAACCATGCATCCATGGTATTCACTTACTCTTGGCAAGTGCAATTCTTTCCTTACATATCACTTATCAAAGGAAGCCATACTGTGCCTTTAGTATACATATGTCCTTACATCATACATGTGCATCACTTTCACATTTAATATCATTCATACCTAACTGGTATTACTATCAAGCTTCATATCAAGAAGCTTCACAATGCATTAAATCCATGCACTTAAGCATAAACACACACAAACCTAACCAGACAATCATCATGCAGACTCATCTCTTGCACTCTTTCCATGTCATGCATGTGCATGGCCATCTCAAACTTCCATATCCTCCTCCAAGGATATTGTTTCCATCCTTATGACAAGCCTCATTGGAACACTCAACACTGAGTTTCCCTCTCAGTTGAGAGCTTGCATTCATTCACACGACATCCCCATGGAAGTTGAATCAGACATAGTCATAACTATGTTCCCTTTTTATACGATAACAGCTAGCAAGAAAACAGTCTTGCCTCAACCTCCATGGAACATTACCCAGCTTATAAATACAATCTGGGAAATTATAACCATGCCAAAGGTAACAAAATCAGCCAATTTAGCTTCAAACTATATCTATATGGCTACCATCCACCACTGGATGTCAATCTGACCTATTGGGCTTGTAGAAGTGCCCCAACACTTCCTTTACCACATACAAGATCAACATTTAGTCAACCATTTTATCTTAATTTTAATAATTTAATGTCTATTACCAACGACCATTTGGACTATTCCCTTAAAGCCCAAATGCAATTTTGAATTATGTTACTTACTAAGTATCCTAGTTCAGAATCCAGAGTACCTTTAGGTCAAGATCGGTCTTGACCATTACACCTAGAATTCCTTCTTTTGTTCAGCATAGCCAGGGATGGAGGTCACTCTTCTCCTCCCACAATAAATCTGGCAGATTAGTTTCCTATTTGTCAAGCAAGGGAGGTTGTGGTGATTTCTCACTCAATCACTCTATATTTCTACAGCTCCTTTTATCAGCTAAATTAGAAAAAAACATGTCCAGCAATTCTTGTACCCAGAAACAAAATATGTTTCTCTATCCACTTTGAAACTCGAGAGTTGTGAATGCTCTCCGTTTTCACAGAATGGTCACCAAACTCATTCCTCTGATTGTGAGGAGTTATATACCTATACCAGGTTTAACCCTTCATTAAAGCAGTAATCATTACTTCTACAGATCATCTCCATTCATTCACATTGTTATTTTAGTTTAAATATGAGTGTTCTTAAACATAATCCCATTCCTGTAGGATCAGTTATCATTTCCCAAGAAATTTTAGGCTTCCTTTGTCACACACTAGCTTGATTCAATGTCGTTGGGTAAAATCCCAACTGTATTTTAAATCAGCATTCTTCTACTCAAGGAACTTATGTAGATGATTTATGTTTGGCAATAACATTCTCCACAAGCTCATCTTAGCCTTGGTAACCGAATCTTATGACTGTACAACAACACGTACAATTTCACAGTAAAGTCGACTTCTTTATTTGGGAATATTAGCAACATACAGTGCCAATTTCCAAAACATATATCAACAGTAAAGGATTTCATTCCTCTCTTCAGTACAGGTTTTCTACACCTCTTAGGAATGCGGTAAGAGAGGGTGTTACCCCTTAAATTCCTCCAAAACTATTTTCATAAGACTCGTGCATGAGCCCAAGCAGGACAAGTGTTGTAACCATGCTCTGATACCAATTTGTAACACACCACAACGGGGCATAAAAATTTTGTTATCCTTGAGAGAAGAATACCCTCATTAAGGGGTCTCTATTTCATTCTGCTCTTCCAAGGATTTCCAGCCATGGCCTCCATGCTCCAAACTGAGCTCAGAACTAGAAAATATCCTCTTTTAATTCCTTTGGGTTATTCCATTCCCCTTATACTTGCATATGATCGTGATTTATGACCAGGCACCAACAAAACCATTGCACGAATCGCCCCCCCCCCCAAGAATGACAATTATTCAAAGTTCACAATCTGATGTCGTGTGTCCTTGGTTATTTTGACAGTTCTTATTCACTTTGAGACTTCAGTGTTAGGGAGTTTCTACCTTTCCACACTCACTTTCTCTCAAAATTATTTCACTCGAAGTTAACGATCTATCGACGTGTTTCTCCCACGAATCGACGACTATAGATTACTTCTAGGCTTCGCGCTTCAGGATTTTCAATGTAGTCACCAACGCAAACCTCCAGAGTGCAATCCTTCTAGAGTGTTATATCTGTAGACATGCATCCCCTACTATCAACAGTAAGGATGAACTCTAGCACTTCGGCCTTTGGTATTTCTCGCCTCTTGCCACATCTTTCCTATGGAGTGAATTTTCTTCGAAGTGGCATGTATTCTGACACATGTCCTCTAAGATCAACGGATCAGGTGAACTCTGGCCTCTGGGCCTTCAGGAGTACTTACTTCACACAATCTATTTTTCCTTCGGAGCACTAAACCTATGAAGCGAAGGATTTGGTTCCACGTGTCTCCTAGCACCAACGGCTAGGATGGACTTTGACACTTTAGGACTTCGGGAGGTTAACTCACTCCTTGACTAAAATATCCCAAATTTGGTCAGTGTTAGGCTAATCATGGCCTAGATCTGACTTTCCTAATATATCCATGTGGACCCCAAGTCAATGGTTCACAACCTCCTCTCACAGTCTCACTATTACACCACTATTGGAAACACCATCACTCGACAAGTGCCTTCCCACATGCTCTCGATATGATACCCACCTTCCCTCGATTGAACGATCGAGAGGGGTCCCAAAGGATCCATAGATCCACGGTCCATATTACTTTGCTACTTTGTTCTTCGAGGGTTTTTGTGTTACTAAGCCACTATTCTCCCAAAGCGGTTAACACTGAACTAACTACCTCCTAGATCTTATGGTCGAGATGGCTCTCAGGCATCCTAATATCTAAGGCCCAAATTAACTTCAAGACTTCGGGACTTCGGGGATTTTGCCTCCCTTATGACGAACTCACTCAATTCGTTGAACTCGTGAAGTCTGGAGTGTTACCACTGGAAGTCACCCTCGGATTGCATCGAAGGTAAGCCCAGTACCCATCATATTTTTACGTCACAGGTTGGTTTTAAAGAGGTCAAATGGACGCAGGATCAAGACAATATTGTTTTAACTCATAAAACAGGGACCAACGTGTACAAACAGGTGAGGTCTTGATCAACTTTAGTCAATAAGTTGAGCTTAAGTGTGAGCAGAGGGAAGTCTTGGTGAGAGACATGAACGAGACTATTATAGGCATAAGGCCTTCCAAAAGCTCAGAGAGGAAAATCTCAAACTCAAGAAGAATCTTGAGATCAAACTTCAGACACTAAAATATAGTGCAAGCAACACAGTCACAATAGCAGAATAGTCAAACCTCCATTACCCTGCAACTGCAACAACTCAACTAGATCATCCATGCCTGAGCCATCCAATGTAAGAAGAGAAAAGATAACAAAAGAAACTGATTAAAACTAGTGAAGATACTACTGTGTTCGAACCTACATCACAACAGCATGACTGCCCTCGACTGAATCATCCATGATCGAGTGTTCTAACATAGCTATTATAGACAAATGAAAAGGAAGTTGAATTTCATTAAACAAGAAGTCTCAAATACAGATACATAACCAGAAGAACCAGAGCTTCATTAAAAATTTACAATACGGGATCCTAGCTCAACCATCGACCTTAACAAAATACTAAAATTGCCTATATATACTCATAAATGTTGCAACCACCGAGAGTGTGATCAGACCTCTGCATTTAAAGATTTTAGTCGATGTCTTCCCTAACATACTGTGCAGGCCTTAGTTATGTGTTTTGCAATAAAATCCATCCAGAAGGAAACTTTGGATTGTAAGTCTGCACTCGCGGTCGTCTTCAGTCTGTTTTCCATTTATGGGGTGAGATGAGGTTTCAACCACCTCCCCCATTTCCATTAACTACCTTCATAGGGATCAGGATGAGGCTTGACACCCATGAAGGTTCCAGGCGGTGCCCACAACTTCTTTGAGTCAATCTCAATGCCTCGAGGTCATGAAAATCTTCTTTTATGACCAGTACGGGCGCTTTGGGCCTTTGGCGCAGTTCCTCTCCATCACTCCATATTGCATGCAACCTCGGGCCATGACCTGGGGCTCATATCCAAAGGCGCTTTGGGATTTCATCTTTCAGGAGTCTCCACTTCACACTTCATGACTTCGGGAACATTGTGCACTCGTCATTCCAAGTCTCCCGCAGAGACTTTCTCCTCATTTTAGTATTGGTGCCACGCATCCCTTTGGATCGAATGGCTCCCACTAATTTCAGCCTTCGAGACTTTGATACTTCGACCTTTTGATGAACAACTTTAACAATATACTGAACTCCTAAATCCCACGCTAAAGTTACACCGTTGATCTCTCCCAATGAGATCTACAACCCAGATTTAATCTTTGCTCTACCTTTGATCTTGAGCATTTGCTTCGACGCTAATCTGGACGCAACTTTTGACTTTCCAAAAAATGCACATTGTCGATCGATTTGCCTGATGGATCTCCGTTTTTAAAAGATTAAAACTTCCTTCTACTTGTGCTTCAAGCCCAAAATGGACTGTTGGGAAATTTGTGCTTTGTGTTCATGGTTGTCGCCTACATGATCAAGGATTCGTATGACTGGTTGTGGGCTAGGAAAATAGGGATACCGTGGAAAAATTACAGACTTAGGTAGAAACCACAAACCCACAGGACTCTAACAAGTTCATGTGATAACATTTGGCTCCACAGGGGATGGCATGCTCCCTACGAACTGCCAAGAACAAGTAGTTCCAATGACTTAGTTGTTGGGTTATCTAGTCATGCTCAAAAAACATCATGCTGAGGATTAAAGGCCGACAAGCACACTATCCTAAAAAAAAGGGAAAAATACATGGGCTCCAGGAGGAGATTATTTATGTACATTCCTAGACTAATTGATTTTTACAAAGCACTAGGTGAAAGAAAACTTCCACCATAGCCATTCAAGCAGCTCCCTAGATGAAAACTTGTTTACTCTTTCACTGATCAAATATAAACAATGCAACTGTGACAGAAAAATGATTACGCTTTTCATCTCTCCTCCCAGTGTTGAAGTCAAGATAAATTTGAGTGGCTCCAAGACATGAAGGAAATGCAACTCCATGTACTCCCTTACCGGTTCATAGAGAAAATAAAAAAAACCATTGGGATGGTGACAGAAAACATGCTTTGGCTTACAGCTGCTCACACATGGCTGAATTTCTCTAGCAAGCATGGGTGAGCGAATGGTTGATGCAGGCTGGCTGATCCCAGGTGATGGTTTCTCAGTTGCAGGCTCTGGGCAGGATATGAACTACACATTTGGTTCTCCCTCTTATTCTTCATGACTCTCATAAGGATCAAAATCATAATCATCATAAACAGGAAACATGGGAAAGATCTGCCCGTTGTCTTCTGTAGGCACAGAATGGTGGATTTCCACAAAATGTTATTCGTCAATGTATAAAGGAAAATGCTCTGTGGTATGCTCTTGGAGATCCTCAAAATCTGAAACATATGATTCCATGTGTATAACCATAGGATCATGAATCATGTGACAGAATCTTGGCTACTTTAGAAGACCAGGTTGCTCCTTTGTAAATGCCTCTCTGCTTGCAAATAAAAAACCTCCCTGCTCCTTCGAAAACAACTCTTAATCATCAACAACTGCAGTCTCTTTTCCTTGTTGTTGTTCCATCTCTGATTCATAATCATTATCTTCTTGCTCAGAATATGAAACATGCTGACAGTATTCTTCCTTAAGCACGTGCAAGTTTTCAAGATATGCTTACACATGAAACCCCTTGCTAGCCCTGATGTTCTCTTCGACTTCTTTAGCATATTCAAACATGTGTCTTAACAATGAATATTTCCTCTCTCTCAGGAGAAGGACCAACTCTGTATGTTGAGCCATGGCATAGTACACCATGGCAGCAGTCTCTATGGGTCTGATCTCCATAGGCATACTATGATAAACATTGTAAAACCTCTTGTTGAAGATATCCAAGGCTTTCTCTTCCCCTCTCCTCAAGGCATTAAACTTAAACCAGTATTCATCAAGGGACTTTTTCTCACCCCAACACTTTAAAAATGCATGGCATAGCTCGGTCCAGGAGCCAATAGAACCGGCTTCCAGACATCTAAACCACACGGCAACATCTCTAGACAGGGATTGTGAGAACATCCTCATGGAAACATCATCATGAACAATATCAAAATGATCGAAAAATCTTTCAAAGGCATCCAAATGCCTCTCAGTTGTAATATGATCCTCTCCATAAAACCAAGGAAGATACTCAAAGGAATAATGAGGATAAGGATGAAGGTCATGTGGTAGCCTTAAAGGTTTAAACAACTTAGTTCTGATTTTAATTTTAAAAGAAGTGGGTTGATCATGAGGATTAATGAGCTTATGGCAAGGCTCAACAGGAATAGCGGAGGGTAACAAGATTTGAGAAGACTGTGAATTATTTTCAACCTCCTCAAGGCTACAAGGGTGATCAATTTCAAGAGGAGATGCAATACAGATCTCACTTTTATGAATAGGCAGAGGTGAAGACACAAGATCGGTATCTACAACACAAGAAGAGGGAATGTTTTCTTCTTCCAAGGATGGATAAATAAAGGAATTCATATTATCATATGAATAGACAAAGCAGAGGATAATCCTCTTTATATGTGAAGGGAAAGAGAGAAATGAGTTGATAAACAAGAATAGGATTTCATGAATAAATCTCATAAACTAATACATGTTCTTCCCCTTCGGTATGGTCATATTTATGTCAATAGGATCCTCCCCAGTGGATTCTTTGATAGTGGATTCACCAAGTGCAAGTTGCAATCTTCAATGGTTCTGATGTCTGATGCACCTTCAGAATCAGAATCTCGTTGTCATTCTTACCCAGGGAAATGTCTTCAATTTGTTCCCCAACAAGAGCACTAGAAATGTTATCACTGGAAATCACCCTTGGATTGCATTGAAGGTAAGCCCAGTACCCATCATATTTTTATGTCACAGGTTCGTTTTAAAGAGGTCAAATGGGTGCAGGCTCAAGACAATGTCGTTTTAACTCAGAAAATAGGGACTGGCATGTACAAACAAGTGAGGTATTGATCAACTTTAGTCAGTAAGTTGAGATTAAGTGTGATAATAGGGAAGACTTGGTGAGAGAGGTGAACGAGACTATTATAGGCATCAGGCCTTCCAACATCTCGGAGAGGAAAATCTCAAACTCAAGAGAAATCTTGAGATCAAACTTTAGACACTTAAATATGGTGCACACAACAGAGTCACAACAGCAGAATAGTCAAACCTCCATTACCCTACAACTGCAACAACTCGAGTGGATCATCCATGCCCGATCCATTCAATGTAAGAAGAGAAAAGATAACACAAGAAATTGATTAAAACTGGTGAAGATACTACTATGATCGAACCTACATCACAACAACATGACTACCCTCAACTGGATCATTCATGCCTGAGTGTTCTAACACGACTATTACAAAGAAATGAAAAGGAAGCTAACTTTCATTAAACAAAAAGTCTCAAATATAGATACATAACCAGAAGAACCAAAGCTTCATTAAAACTTTATAATAAGGGAGCCTAGCTCAACCATCGACCTTAACAAAATACTAAAACTTACTATATATACTTAGAAATGTTGCAACCACCGGGAGCATGATCGGACCTCTGCATTTAAAGCTTTTAGTCAGTGCCTACTCTGTCAGACTATGCAGGCCTTAGTTATGTGTTTTCCAGAAAAATCCATCCAGAAGGAAACTTCGAATTTTAAGTCTGCACTCACTACTATCTTCAGCCTATTTTCCATTTATGGGGTGAGACGAGGTTTCAACCACCTCCCCCATTTCCATTAACTACCTTCATCAGGATTGGGACGAGGCCTGACACCCATGAAGGTTCCAGGCGATGCCCATGACTTCTTTGAGTCAATATCGGTGCCTTGAGGCCATGCAGATCTTATTCTGTGACCAATATAGGTGCTTTTGGACTTTGGCGCAACTCCTCTCCATCGCTCCATCCTTCATGCAACCTCGGGCCAGGACCTAGGGCTCATATCCAAAGGCACTTCAGTATTTCTTATTTAGGGAGTCTCCACTTCGCACTTCGTGACTTTGGGAACATTGCACACTCGTCATTCCAAGTCTCCCGTAGAGACTTTCTCTGCATTTCATATCTGGCACCACGTGTCCCTCTGGATCGAATGGCTCCCACTAATTTCAAACTTCGGGACTTCGGTACTTCAACCTTTTGACAAACAAATTTAACAATATTCTGAACTCCCAACTCCTGCGCTAAATTTCCATTGTTGATCTCTCCCAATGAGATCTATGGCCCAGATTTAATCTTTGATCTACCTTTGATCTTGGGCATTTTCTCTGGCGCTAATCTACGCACAACTTTTGACCTTCCAAAAAATGCACATTGTCGATCGATTTGCTTGATGGCTCTCCATCGTTGAAATATTAAAATTTCCTTTTTCTTGTGCTTCAAGCCCAAAATGGACTGTTGGAAAAGTTGTTCCTTGTGTTCATGGTTGCGGCCTACATGATCGAGGATTCAGATGAATGGCTGTGGGTTGGGAAAAGAGGGAGACCGGGGAAAAATTACAGACTTAGGTAGAAACCACAAACCCACATGACCCTGACAAGTTCATGTGATAACACCAAGGACTCCCACGTTCTTTCTCGTATTCATCAGTCACAATAGACCTTGGCTCTTCCCGAACAGATCTCGTTCGTTCATCTTTCATACAAAGGAACCTTCCCTTCAATACTTCAATCTTGCTATCCTTCATGAGCTTTGTTAGCTCTGAAAGGCTTAAGAGCTTTGCACTCTTTCTCTTGAACTTAACACTTAGAAGAATTCTTCTGCACACCCCTTACGCTTGTTCATTGAATCTAAAACTTAAGTGGTTCTCGGTCTCTGCTTTCCTTGCAGAGAGCCTGTGCATACGTTCACTATCTCTTCTAAGCTTTAACAGACTCCTTCCTCCAAGGGACTTAGAACGACTAGGAGTGTTGACATGCATACATGAAATTGTTCCCAAGGCTAAAGAGAACGATAGCATCCCCTTTCTAGACGTTCTTATCAAAAGGAAAAGTAATGGGGATCGAGGACATGCAGTGTATATAAAGAAGACCCACACTGAGAACTATCTCCACACAAATTCCCATCACCACCCCAACCAGAAGCTAGGTATCCTGAAAATTTTGGCCACTAGATCCATAAGAATATCTGATAAAACACACCTAAATAAAGAAACAGATCACCTTATCAAGACTTTTAAGAACATAGGTTATAAGCACAAAGACATTAAGAATTCAATAAACAAAGCCCTAGAAAAAACCCGTGATAATCCTAGTGCCCCTAAAGACCAAAACCCTAATAGAAGTGCCTACCTTCCTTACATCCAAGGAGTGACTAACAGGATTGCAAGATTCCTCAGCAAAAAAGAGATTAATACCTCCTTGAAACCACTTGAAACCATCAAACAAAGTATGAGATCTGTCAAAGACAAACTTGACCTTCACAATGGAAAAGGAATCTACAAAATAGAGTGCCCGTGCGGTAAATGCTACATCGATGAAAATGGTCGCTCCTTCCAAGTTAGGATAAAAGAGCATGGAGCTGACATTAAGAATGAACACATATACACCTCTTCCCTAGCTGAAAACTCCCTTAAAACAAGACACCATGTTCGCCTAGAAGACACCAAAATCCTCGAAAAAGAAAATCACCTCTTCAAACGACGTATTAGAGAAGTTATTGAAATCTGAAAACATCCTAGTAACCTAAACAGAGACAGTGGGTTAGAACTAAGATAAAATTGGCTCCCATTGATCCATAAAAATAAATAAATAAAAATTGGTAATTTTTATACAATACTATAAATTAATTTATTCATTAAAACCCCTCCTGATCATGCTTGTGAACAGAAGCTCGTATTTATTTTTTTTTGTTTGTTAATTTGTGCGGAACCTGTTGGCTACGCGATTAACCTGTGGCTTGAGAAACCATGACTCAAGGGCATCTAAGCCGTCAAAATCACCCAGGGATCACACCCGGCCTGAGCCACACCAACCCTTAACATGGTTGGATTTTTTTGTCCCCGCAGGTTTCGAACTGATGAATTTAACATCACGGAGTGGCTTAACAACACACTCTGTCACCGACTGTCCTACACCTCGGGAACTAACAGAAGCTCATATTTTTAACATTAAATATTAATATTAAAAATCTAAGACAACTTAATAAACTCTTAAATAACTTAATTCCTATTATGAACATAATTGATTAATATTTAAAATTAACCTTGAATTAATAAACATTTAGAATATAGAAAAACATAAGGGCAAACCCTAATAACTTAACAATTTACTTAATACCTAAAATTAAACCCTAGTTAATTAAAATGAAGACATATACATTAATTTAATAATAATAATTACAATAAATACAAAAACATTAAATTAATAATAATTCATTATAAACCTTAAAACTAAAACAATCAAAATAAGAAACCCTAATATTAACTCAAACAAACAATTAATTCTATTAAATATTTAGTTTATACCTCGACCTTAGATTAGTTAGAATATACCTCAACCCTAAAATAACTTAAATAATTCACTCAATACCTAATAACTAAACCCTGGAACATGAATAAATATTAAAACCTTAAATTAATAATAAATTGTTATAAACCTTAAGCCACCACAGGGCTCAAGCATTTAAGAGTACAATTCATGTTTGAACCATATAATTTCTTACTTTCCCAATTACACAATCAAGCAGAAATAAAATGGATACAGTATAACCACTAAGCAATCATTCACATTCCTGAAAACATTCACAGTATATCCAATTTTATTACACAGTTACAGCTCAATTACACAGGGTAAGAGAATACTTATCTATTACAAGTTGCAGCCAACTAATTGATTGTGGGTGTGTACCTTTTCCACCCAACCATAGGCTCATAGGCATTCATTCTTAGCACTCTGGCCACCCCTGTGCTAAGCCATGATATCACTAGGTAACTATGCCATCTCTCAGAGACCTTCTCTTTGTCACAGTATCCCTACGAGTTTTATCAAATGCTTCCTCAGCATCAAGCTCATGTTTGGGTCCTTTAGGTCATGTTCTCTACACTTCCTTTTGGTTTGTGCATGTCCTTTCGAGATTGTACTCTCATCTCCTATATCTTCTCTTACCATTCCCCTATATGTATCTTACCTTCCTTCTTCATGAAGGTTTCTAACCTATCATGTTCCTTTTGTCAGAAGGAATCTTGGGTCTCCAGGTCTTTGTGGTACTTCGGGTTGACAGCCCATGTTTCCATTCATGGGGGTGGTTGATTGTTCAACCATTAGTCCTTTCCTTCATTAACTGATTCTTTCCTCTAGAGATATCATGGCTTGTACTTCAAGGCTTCACCCCCCAACAGTTAGTTATGGGAAATTTAACAATAATACATTTACATCGTCTACATGCCTTAGCATGGTAATCCTATTTAATGAGTAATTACAAGCTGGGGAGAATAGGGGTGTTACATAACATCTCATCTCTCTTTATCTATCTCGATACCTCTTCTTGAGGGAACCATCATTTTCAACTCATCGAGACCTTTCCAATGACTACAATTATGCTATATTTTGAGTCCAGGGTCATAGGTTATGACCTCCTATGGTGTCTCGGGCTCACAAGGACAACATCCAACACATTGTCATATGGCATACACATGGAACTTCTTCACTTACGCCTTCCAGTGGAGCGACATCGTGGTGCCAGTGTATCTCTTGCCCCAATTCACCAT
>JASDQU010104841.1:35754-65203 GCA_032191745.1 Picea mariana | reverse complement strand
CTACATATTTTTCTTTTGAATATCCTTTCTTATTGTGACAATCTCTGCTTCCAAGTTTCCGATGATCCTATCCTTTTCTTCTAGTTGTTCTTTGAGTGCTTCTTCAATTGTTTTATCTTCTTCTATTTGAACTTTCAATTTTGTGATCATTTTTTCTAGTTCTTGAGTGTCTTCCTTTTTTTCTAGTTCTGCTTGTAGTTTCTCGTTCTTGTTCTTTTCTCTTCTGATAACTTCTATGACACACATTAATTCTTCTCGAAAGTCAACTTCTGCCTCTTCAATTTCTTCTTCAACTTCTTCTTCGGATTCTTCGTATTCTTCTTCGGAGTCTTCTTTGTCAGAGTCTTTTACTGCCATAAATAAAACTCTTCATGTCTCACTGTCACTAAATTTATCTTCATCTAATGATGAGATGTCTTTTTTGATGCATAAGTTTTTCTTGAAATATTTCTTTGTAGTTCTTTTGCTTTTATATATGTGTTTTCCTTTTGAGCAACCTTCATCATTTCTCTTTTTCTTATGAGGACATTTGTTAGCAAAATGACCAATACCATGACAATTAAAACAAATTAAAGGAAGCTTACCTCCATACCTACCATTGGTTCCCTTGTTCAGTCTTTTGACGAAGTTGGCCACTTCTTTATCATCTTACGAGACGTCGTTATTGTTGCTATATTCCTCTTGTTTCTTTTTCTTTTTCTTTGATCTTTTGGATTCTTTGAAGGCTGCTTCTTTTACATCTGAATTTTCCTATTCAGTTATCATCTCATATGCTGTGAAGATTCCATGCAGTTTGTCCATGCTTATTGAGTTTAGATCGGATCTTTCTTCTAGTGCTAATATCTTAGGGTTGAATCTCATAATAAGAGATCTTAGTACCTTTTGAACAATTACATATTCTTCAATTTATTCTCCCAATCCTATGATTTCCTTCACTGTTTCATCGACGTGTAAAAGGTAAGCTACGATATCTTCATCTTCCTTCATTTTTAGTTGTTCGAACTGACCTCTGTAAGTTTGAATCTTTGTTGCTTTGACTTTTGAATCTCCTTCATAAATATTTCGAAGCTTGTCCCAAATCTCTTCAGAAGATTTACAATGTGCAACTTTGCTGAATACCGTATCACTTAGACCATTCAAAAGTGCATTTTTGGCTTTGGAATTATTCTCACCAAGTTTCACTGCTTTGTCATTTATTGGTGGAACTGTTGGTGCTGTGTATCCATATATAATTGATTACCAAACTTGAAATCCCTGTGCCTGTATATATGTCTTCATCCTTATGCTCCAAAAATCATACTTTTGTCCATCAAACTATGGTATCCCATTTTTATATGTGTTAGTACTCTCCATGATCTACCTTTCAGTGGTTAAATTGATTTCTGAAGGAACCTGCTCTGATACCAAGAGCTTGGCACCAATTCAAGAAAAATTCTTCATCATTCCCTACACTGTACGTGCCCTGTCCTCATAAAGCCCACATATGTATGTGCCCTGGTCCATTACAACCCGCGTACACCTCAGAAACTAGGGCTTCTGAAGCTCCAATACTTTTTCCGTCAAGATCTTTGATATTTCCAAAAATTTGATGCATCCATGAGATCCTCCTCTCTCTCTCTTTCTCAAAATAGATCTTCAATCATGCTCAAGAGATCCACACCAAAGTGTAAGGCTACATGAAGATATAAATAAGAGGCAAATCTCACACATTAAATACACACTTGTACATATTGTATATCTATTTTCTTGTGTAAAGATTCTTGTAAATACTTGTGGATACATCTGAAGTGGCGAACATCTGAGGTAGAACAAAGGGTTGACGACGAAATTATCATATTCATAGAAAATAGGGTTTTCTGTGAATTCAATAATTTCGTCGTCAACCCTTCATGCTACCTCAGACATTCACCACTTCAGATGTATCCACAAGTATTTACAAGAAGATTTACACAAGAAAATAGATATACAATATGTACAAGTGTGTATTTAATAAGTGAGCTTTGTCTCTTATTTATATCTTCATGTAGCCTTACACTTTCCTTATTTTAGGGCTTGTTTATTTAAAATAATTTCTTTTGCAAAACACTTTGACCTTTGGGGGCTTCTATAAGACTTATGAGGGGTTCTCCAACTTAGTATGTTCATAACTCTCTAACCATGAGGAGTTATGTGACGTTCCACATACCACCGGAAACGACATGACAAACACTATCTATCTAGGATAGTTTCCCTCACAAATTCACTGTCCTTAAACTCATTATTTCAGAATTAAGAATGGGTTCTCTTACTCCACAAAGTGTCTTCCCATGAGGGATTTCACCATAAGGGGACCACTTTGGAGTTCATCCATATTTACTTCTTATCAACCATGACAAGACAATAATGAGTCATATTTATATGAAAGAATCTTGGGTCCATTACCCAAACCTTTGTGCCGTGGGGCTTTCTTCAAGGGTTGACATCAATGACAACCAACCTTAATCAACATGCTCATCTTTTCATTTTCATTTTAAAACATTTCATAACAATATATTCGTTTTCATTATAAGATGAGGAATTTTCATTTTCATTTTGAATTTACAATAGGAAATAATATTCAATTAGTATAAATATATCATATTGAATAGAAATTATACAAGATAAAGGAAAATTAATGTATAAATAGACAATAGTTTGTATATGATAATTATATCTTGTCTTTGTAACAAATTGCCTATTTCCACACTAAGGAAATGTGAATAAATGTGAATCCTAAATACAACAGTAAAATCAAGTGAACAATTAATGTCAAATATTCTAACATAATATTAAAATCGAGTTATCAAATTGTCATCATCAACAACAACTATTAATGGATAATGAAGATTTTAATTTGGTCATCATCATCTTCCTTTTCTTCTTCTTTAATTTATTGTAAAAACACAATAAAATGGAAATTTATTTAAGCAAACAACTCACACCTACAATTAAAAAAAATCTAATACACAATATTTACGAGAAGGGCTATTTTTTCCAAGGAAAAAAATGTATTTTTGATTGAAATAAACAAAAATACAATATTGTGGTGCTCTAGGCACAATCCAAAAAGGATCATCGAAAGGTAGATCTCTTCATAATATTTCTATCCAGATGGATCAATAGCATTCATAATATCAATTGTGTTATCTATTAAGTAATTGAAAAAAATAATGTAGACTTAAGAGTCCCATGTACTAACATATTACAAGTTCAAAAAGAATTCATAAATTATTAAGTGAAAAATGTTGTAAGATCACTATATGGCCATCTTTTATTTCTTGCAAGGAACCACCAAGCTCAAGTATTTGAAGTCCTTCCTTTGAGATTTGATATGAAATCGTGTTGTTCTCTTTATAAATATAATTATAACTGATCCAAAGAAACTGATTATATACTGCCTTTAATTGCTTTTTTAGTGGAAGGAGAGAAACATTTTGTACTTGGAGGCTTCCTTTCATCCAATTAATGACCATAGATAAATATCCCATGACTTGAAGCTTATCAATCCCTCTGTCTAGGGAAGATTTTAGTAAGAAGTATATATCCTTGAACTCCCCTTGGTTATTTGTTCCTCTCCCTACATTTCCTTTAATTTGGAATCTGTGTGTCTCTGAAAGGTATAGAATGAAACCAATCCCATTAATATAATATGGGCCTTGAAAAGATTCATCAAAATATCCCCAATCTAAACACATTCCCACCTATAAATTCAATAGAATTCTCTATGGTTTAGACTTTGGAATAACCTTATAATATGAGAATAAATCATTTACCTAGGAAACTACCTGAAAATTAGGCACCGTATTCTATTCAAACAAAGTAGACTTTCTAGCTATCCATATTCCCTACAAAACTAGGAATGGGATTTCCATGAAGCACTTAAGATGTTTTTGGGTAAGACAAACGTAAAGACATGTATCTGCAAAATCACCTTTCCAAAGGTTTTGGATACCCATAAGCACCCACTAAGCTCCCCAGCCTCAAACTAGATTTTTTGAGAAAAACCACAATGCAAGAACAAATGGGAGGTCTTTTCCTCAATACACCTACAAAGAAAAAAAATACTTGGACCTGCTCTATTTCATTTCTAAAGGAATTCTCAATAGCTTAAAACTTTATTTTTCAACATGAGACACATAAACAACTTACACTTGGGAGGGGCCTTAAATTTTCAAAGCTTCCGCCATCACCATTTGTCATCACCTAGTCTTGGAATGAAAAGAGATAATTATCCAATACAAGGGGTAAGTTCCCCCCTACTCCATTCAGATCCGAAATTAATTCATCTAGGGAATTTTTCAATCTTATATGAACCTTCCCGATTTATGCTAAAAAGTGATCCCACCTCTGGTCCAAAATTCCTTCTAGACCGAGATCGACTACCTTTCTCAAACTTTGAGACTACAAGGATGTGTCATTTTGGATGTCAACAAAATTAAGTGTACATCTTCCAGTTACCTATAGGTGTTGTATGATTTCATCACAAAGGAATATGTATCTACCACACCCCATTATTACCTCTACCCCCACTCTTACTTGTGATCCATATGACACTCTCCATGCTAGATAAGATCCTATGAATAAGAAGGATAATGATATTTCTTCCCATTGGTTGGAAAAATTCAATATACTCCTCCTTTCTTTTCTAATCTAATCGAAGGGATTTTATGGAACAATGTGTTTCTATATAGGAATCCTTTTCCACAGAATCTACTTTGTAGTGACATTACATAATGACTTTGTTGCGAGAGATTTTCCAAATAAATGTAATTTTTCCACCCCCATCCCCTCAAGTCTTTTGGAGTTGCAATCCTATGCCACTTAACCACATGGTTCCCTTTGTAATCACTACTCCCTTACCATAGAAAATTAAAACAAAACTTTATGATTTTTTCAAGAATACCTTTGGGTATATGAGATAGAGCATGCTAGTATACTTGAATATCTTATATCACTTAATTTATCAGAACCAATATACCTCCCTTAGAGAACCATCTGTTACACCAAAAAATATGCATTTTTAAATTTTAGACAAGAGTGAATACCAATCTACCTTTCCATAGAAATTAGGATTAAGAGTAAACTTGTAAAGATAAAATATTTGACCCCTTTTTGTTAAATTTTCAATAAGCTATGGCTCATGCATTTACTTTAAATTTCTTGTTTAGCTTTTACTTGAACCATAAACACTGCAGCAAACCAAGATCACAAGAAGAATAACCATGCATAAGAACACAAGAAGTATCCTACGAAACCCTTCTCAACAAGGGAATAAAAACCAACCAATCCTTTGCTATATTCTTCAAGAGAAAGACCTCCCACACCATCACCAAACCTAGCACACAAGAGGGTGCTATAATTTTCATAATTTCAGACCACAACTTCTGAAATCATGAGCTGACACAATGTTAAGTGTATTTCCTTAATGGGGGTTCACCTTTATTTATATAAGACTTATCACATAAAATGATGTGTTTATTGGCACAATAGGGCCAACCTCAATAACTCAAAATATAATTAATAGTTACCATATTAATTATCTTTTACATTAATTATCTTTTCTATTAATTATCTTTTACAATATTGTGGGGCCGACCTGTACCCTTTACATCACAAATAGGGTTATAGGTAAGTCTAACTCTTGGACAATATAGAAATGGATCTCATACACCCAATAGTGCTCAGCCACTAGGGGCACATCCATCTGTGCTCAGCCACATGGATGTCCACATCTCTATCTCACTGCATCTCACAAGAGAATCACACTCACTAGTGCTCAACCACTAGGATCACATTCACTTGTGCTCAACCATAGGAATACCCATCTCAATAGATAACTTTCTCATTGCGTCTCACAGGATAATCACACTCACTAGTGCTCATCCACTACGATCACGTTCACCTGTGCTCAGCCAGAGGCACCTCCAACTCAACAGATATATTTATCACCGCATCTAACAAGAGAATCACACTCACTAGTGCTCAACCACTAGGATCACATTCACATGTGCTAAGACAAAAGCACGTCCAACTTAGCAGACCAATTTCTCATTGCATCTCACAAGAGAATCATCTAGAGTATCAAATCATCTCAACTCTCTACACAAAGGAGACCAATACATCATTTCATCTTCGTCTCAGAGAGAAAAACACACCGAACTCATGGGATTCCTCACCCCACACAGGGGTACACAACATTCCATCTCCGTCTCAGAGAGGAACCACACACCCAACTCATGGGATTACTCACCCCACATAGGGGCACACAACTTTCCATCTCTATCTCATAGAGGAATCACACACCCATCTCATGGTCACACTCAACTCATGGGATTCCTCGCTGGATGACTCACTTAGTCTATGTCTTGGAGGATGTCTCATGCAGCTGTAATCATCAACACTCCCTCTCAGTTAGGGATGCATTCTCCACCAGGCCAAGTCTTTGATGGAAGTACTCGAACTTCATCTTGGTAATAATCATCAACACTCCCTCTCATCTAGGAAGGAAATCTTCACTAGGCCAAGTCTCTCATGGAAGTACTCAAACTTTGTCTTAGAAAGAATTTTGGTGAAGATATTTGCAATCTTCTCATGTGTAGGAGGGTATTGCATGTGTACTACTTTCCTCTGCACCATGTCTATGATATAATGATATTTTATCTCAATGTATTTCAATCTATTATGAAATACAGGGTTCTCAGAGAGCTTCACACATATTTGGTTATTACAATGAATAATAGGATCCATCTCAAGATCAAATAAGTATGTTAGAAGTTTGTGAAGCCACACTACTTCACAGACTGCCATACTCAATGCTATATACTCTAATTTTGTAGTACTCAAGGCCACAGATATTTGTTTCCTGGTGCACTAGGAAACCATGGCAGACCCCAAGGTAAAAAGAAAATCGGATGTGCTCTTCCAGTTCACTACACTCCTTGCCCAATCGGCATATCCCTACAAACTCAAGTCTACATTGGAGGCACATCTCAAACCATATCCAACTGTTCCTCATAGATATCCCAATACATTTTTTTCTACTATCCAGTGAGTCTGTCTCAACTGACTCATGAATTGACTAAGTAAATGTATATGGTGTTAACTAGATACATCAACGATTCAATCAACTGTGCATCAATCTTGTATGAATCATCATTCATTTTATTTGAATCCATCACCATACATGTAGGCATGGATTTGCATTCTATCATACTGAACTTCTTTAATATCCCCACTGTATATTTTCCTTGACTTAGGAAAATCTCACCAGTCCTCTACCATACTTCTTGTCCCAAGAAGTAATGCATCATACCTATATCCTTCATATTGAAATAAGAAGTCACAAAAATTAGACTATCGTCACCAACAATGTAATAATATAGGTTTGGATCATCAACACTCTTGTTGAAGCCCAAACTCATCAACAATCCATCCATCTTTTTGCACCAAGCACGAGGTGTCTGCTTTAGTCCATACATGAATTTCTTCAACCTCTACACATGATATTTATCGTCATATATCACAAATCCTTCTGGATTCTCAATGTAAACTTCTTCCTCAATCTCACCATTGAGAAAGGATTTATTTACATTCATCTAATGTAGTTTTCAACTCATGGATGATAGTACAGATGGAAGTGTATCATGCTACTAGATCAAATTTCTTATCATAGACAACTCCCTCTATTTTTTGGAATCTTTTGGCTACAAATATCGCTTTATATTTATCGACACTTCCATTAGCTGCATGTCCCTTTTACCCTTGCAGAGTTTGTTGAGCGTAGACAGGCCTTTCATGGCCTAATGTAATGATTCTAGGAATATCAGCTGGAGCAACTAGATCAATAATTGTCTCCCTCTGAACTGTTGAAGGGGAGAAGGTATTTCCTTTTCCTTCTTCTCAAATAGTTTTGACTCCCTCCGAGTCAAGTGATTTATTCTAAAGTATGAAGGATAACCATCTTCCTTTGTTGTTAACCTGTCTGGAACAAGAAAACAAATGAAAGGAAACAGGACAAGAATATCTCCTAGAAGAGATTCATGAATACATCTCTAGAATCAAAACAATTTAGGTATTTTTGTCATAGATACAATACCTACTTGTATTGTAGTAACCTTAGAAATGTAGGATAGAGGCATGCTAATTAAAAACAATCAAACATGGAGTCTTCACTTCTAGTGTGTTGTTCCTAATGTACTGAGATCCCTCTATATCCATGATTGCTGCAAGGATTCCTTCCTTCTGCAAGTACCCTCATGACAATGATGCAAATAACTCTCTTCCCATACATAATATCATATGGAGTGCATCCTGTGGTGTTTTGCTAGGTGGTTATGTATTCCCATAATGCGTTTATAAGTTTATCTTCCCAATCCTTGAGATGAAGTTGAGAAGTAATTGTCAAGATGTTTTCAAGGATTTTAATTGTCCCTTCCGCCTTCCCATTGGCCCATGGATGATATGGTGTATTTATCCCCTTCTTAATTTGATAGATATCTATAATGGTTCTAATGTTCCTAGAGGTAAATTGAACTCCCCCACTTGTAAACATTTCTCTAGGTATCATGTACATGATAAATATTTCTCTATGGAAAATTCTACCACATCGTGTTATGTTTCCGCCATGAGGGCCTTTACTTCCATTCACTTTGTAACATAGTCTATGAAAAACAAGATCTAGGAGTTTTTTCGGGATGGAGGGTTAATAGTTCTTTTGAAATCAAATTGCCTTTTCTCAAAAGGATCCAATACTATTTATGTTTGTAGAGGAATTTCGTTTGACTAAATTGGGCATCCCATCCTATATAAATTGTCACACCTTTTTACATACTCCTTGGCATCATGGAAGATAGTGGGTGAGTAGTATCCAAGGTGAAGTACTCTATAGCATGTTATTTTGTCCGTGAAGTGTCCTACATAGGTCCCATAATGAAATTACTTTAGGATGTCATAAATATGTTCTTCTCTTACACAAAGTTGGGTGACGAAATACAGTCCTGTGTAGAAAATACATCCTTCAATCTAGGAATACATGCAACTTTTCATGATGACCCATTGTCATTATTTTGGTGATAGGTGTGATGGAATTTTTCCTGCAGCCAAGTAATTAGAAATATCTACAAACCTTGATGAGTTAGTATATACTACAAAAAGTTTCTCATCAGGAAACATGTCCTCAACTGGGGGTGCATTCCCATCATTGAAAATCCAAGAAAGGAATTCAACAATGACATTATCTTTCCCTAGTTTGTCCATGATAGTAATTTCAAACTATTGTAACGATAGTAACCATATGGTCAGCCTGCCATGAGTGATAGGTGTATTCATCAAATATATTATGGTAGCATGATCAATGTCTATGATTACAAGATATCCAATTATCTAATGACAAAAAATATTTATAGAGTGGACGAAAGAAAAAAACTATTTTTTGTGATTGTATAATTTATCTCAGCAAGTGTAAGATTATTGCTAATAAAGTTTATTGCATATGGCTTACAAGATTTTTCTTGTTGTCCAAGCACAACTCTAATGTATATGTTTGATGAGTTTGTGGATATGTAAAATGGAAAGGACCAGTCTTGTCTCCCTCAAGATAGGTGTTGTTGTTAATTTATACTTTAGTTCTTCAAAAACGCTTTTGCACCTATCAATCCAATTGAATTCAACATGCTTTGTAAGTAATAGGAATAAGGGGAATGCACTTTTTGCAAATTTTTCCATAAAGTATCTATAATATCCGTCCTTTTCTAGAAAAATTCTTAACTCTTTTTGTGTTTCTATGGGAGGGACATTGAGTATTACCTCTATCTTCGATGGATTGACCTATATACCTACTAGAGAGATGTGGTTCCCCAAGACAATACCTTTTGTTAAAATCATGGTGCATTTTTCATTCTTGAGAGAAACATTGGACTCCATGCATCTATTAAGTACTTTCTCTAAGTGAATGAGAGCTAATACGAAGGTGTCATCTTATGTCATGAAATTGTCCATATATACTTCTATGCATTCGTGAATGAGATAAGAAAATATACCAAGAATTTTCCTTTGAAAGATAGCTAGAGCATTGCAAATTCCAAATGGAAACACCCTATATGAAAATGTTCCCCATGGGAAAGTGAACGTGGTATTCTCTTGATCCTCAGGTATAATTCAAACTTGGTTGTAGCCACTAAACCTATCAAGGGAAGAGAAGTATTTCTTCCTGACCAATTTTTCAACACTTGGTCGATAAAGGGTAGGGGGAAATGGTTCTCGTGGCTGGCTTCTTTTAACTCCATATAGTCAAAACATATCCTCCAATTACCATTATTTTTTGGAACTATAACGAGAGGAAATACCCATTGGTTGTCATAGATAGGATAAATGAAATTTAAGGAGATCATTTTATGTAGTTCTTCCTTAACAATCTCCTTCAATGTTGGGTTCATCCCACGTTGTGGTTGTTGCATGGGTGTAGATTGTTCTTTGATGTATATATAATGTGTACACAATTCTAGGTGGATTCCCTTCATATTTGTATAGACTTAGGCGAAAGCATTGTTGTACTTTCTTAGGACCTCAATCAATTGCTTCTTTTGTGGCTCAGACAACCCTCAATTAATGTTAAGAAACTTTCCTAGGCTAATATCTATAGGTTTAGTAAGAGACTTAAGGCTTTCAGTAGAGGTTATCTCTTGTGGTATTGGTGGTGCATCAACCATGGAGAGGTTTTCTTGAGAATTTATGCTCAGGATCTGATTACGAGTATGTCAGGAAGATGTCAAGGAAGAATATATGAATTCATTGATCTATTAATATTTCATATTTTCTATGATAATAAGGTATTGGTATACTGAAAGTACTTGTTGGGAAACCTCCTCATCCTCCCCGTCTTCGACCCAAATAGGTTCTTATGGGTTGATATTGGGCTTGGATGGGAGGTACAAAGAAAGTTGATTTTTTGTAGTTCCATGAGAAATTTTCATGCTCCCATATCTATAGCCTATATAGGTGTTATCAGATTCCAGCCATGGCCATCCCAGAATTAGTGTGTAGCCACCCAAATAAGTCTTGGGTTGTAGGACCATAAAACCAATGGGGTACTCCTAGGAGTCCTTTGATATTAATACATATTCTAGGATTCCCTTTGGTTTTATAATGGATTGGTTTGTGTTATACTTGTATTTTCCACCATAGGTTGTGAAAGCATGTTATTAGATGTTATGAGGCTAGAATTACATAATTGAGTAAAATTCTCATAATGATTTCATAAGGAAATATTTATTTTGTCACAATTTCATAATTATGAAACACAAATTATTTCATAATTGAGAATAAAGTCATAATTGAAAAGAAATTTCATATTGAGTTGGAAAAATATCATAATTGAGCATGGAACTTGAGAAAAATTATCATAATAGAGAAAATTTTCATAATAGGTTGGCAAAATATCATAACTAAGCACAAAACTTGTGCATGACTTGTAATTTCTTAGTTCACTAGTCATGAAGCCTATCTCCAATCTCTTCTAAAATCCTATAAGAAGAGGCCAATTCAAGGAGATAGGAGGGAGATTTTTTAGGGTGGTTATGCTGTCAAAATAGAAAGAGAAGATCAAGAGGATGGGGAGAAGCATCATGAACCTGGAACTAGGAGGAAGCATCATCACTAAGTTATTTCTGATGTAATTTCTCTATTTTATCAATAGATCAAGGGTTTTCCTCCATATCATGTGTGTTCAATTCATAAATGTTTAGATCCGATACATTCTATTATAGATTTGATTAGAGTTAAAATAGATCCATGATTTTTATCCCAAGTAGAAATGTATTTCTTGTCTTCTGTATGCAGGAAGCAGGTTGTGGAGCTTGGAGATAGAGTTTCAGGACTACAAAAACCATGATATACGAAGGACAACCTACGAGAAAGGTATGCAATCTTCACCACTCCTTAGGTTAGTAATGAATCCATGTGTTTGAATCTAGATCTAGAAGAACTATAGAAGTATCAACCTTCTTTTGTCTAGGATCTATTGCTAGACCATGGCCACGAAAGAATACATGATAAATCCATGTCATCAAAAATACAATGGACATGAGACAATACAATGTGGATATACATCATAAACTCAATCATAGCCACCAGTAAATACAATGTGGATCTATGAAACAACATATAGATATTAGGAAGACAATGAGCATTGAGGAGACTGCCTCCAAAGACTTCAATGTACTCATATACAAGTGATATACTCCATATCAACTCGGGAAGGGATGTTTTAAAGGAATGATGTGGCTCCAAACCCAAGGTATTCATCTAAAACCTTGACTGTACTAATCTAAAACACATGAATAGAGGAGCTGATTTCGAGCATGCCAGAAACCGCCTGATTGTCGATAATTGATGTATACCCTTAACATATGTGAGGGAACCCACCGATGAAAAATATGGACTTCAAGGTACCTATTACAATCTAACGAGTGTGAATAGATGAGGTGGTTTTGAACACTCATAGAATCAATCGATCAAGGGTCCTTGATATAAAACCACCATCGATCACTAGGAGGCCTCCCACTTAGGACTGCAAGCTCCAAGGTACTAGTTTGTTTCTAGATCCCACTCCTAGATAATGTCTCGAAGTTGATAGAAAGAGATCCATCAAAGGATGGCCTTGATGTATCCCCCATCAATCAACACGAAACATACACCAAGAGATGATATGAAGAGAGAGTATCACGAAGTACAACTGAGACAAGGATGGCCATCTCATAAAGTCAACAAAAAAATAGATGGATGAATCAAGCTTAAAATTCCCTTGATTATATAGCATGACACAATGGTGACTTGGTAGTGAGACACAATAGTTGGATGAATATAGTGCAACAATGTAGGAGGCATTGAAGCACTCTCCATGATGACTAGAAGAGTAACCATTCAGAGGAGTATCTCTTACTCATATTACTGGGATGACTCCTATGCAAGATAAAACCCAACTGTATTATGAAGACTCAAACAAGTGCCATGTATAAAGGATAATTGACTGACACTTCCATTTTGAGAATAAACCATTGGTGAAAAACCCCCACTCTCTTTTTTTTTGTATTTTTTTTCCTCATTCATGGTTTAATGAGTGTGAAGGAGGAATAAAAGTATGCTCTGTCTCCTTCATGGTTTAATGAGAACTAAAGAAATATGCAAGTAATATCATTATGTGTCTTTCATTCAGTTTTAACGAGCCCAAAAAATAGACAAAAGTGTACTTGATAGTGTATTTTTCATGTCCTTTTACGAGTCCAAAAAAGAGATAAATGTGTACTCGATGGGAGAGAATGAGTGGCTTAACAACATGCGCCTAGGTTCCTAGTGTATGGAGTCGACCTAAGAAACATGAATGAAAATGGTACAGAAAAGTGAGATCCACTCTTAGCATCTATTCTCTCCCTAGGTAGGTGGTTACAAAATGGAGGCCAAATAATGCAAGAGGCAGATGGTCAAGGATACTGCATAGCGATAAGAGGGATATGGGAAAAAAACAGTGCAACACCATGAATCATGACATGTGCAGAAAATGAAAAATAAACCATTAAGTAACAAGAATTTGTTTTGAGAACCCCGATGGGATATGGCCATAATATAAATGAAGAGAGGAACTGAGGCTCAATATTCAAGTCATGGTGGGGCTAAAGGAGGGCTCTCAGGCCTATGGGAAGACACAACATGGGAACCAAATGGAAATCCATGTGTTAAATAGGGTTCCCATGAAGGGTAGGAACTACCGAACCAATTACAACATGCAAAAGGATTGGCTAATGTCACAACTAGATGAGATCGAACCTAAGGCATAATGTCGGTAGAATGGATGGTTAATAATACAAAGAGGGAAATGCATGGAAAAACCTATCCTATATGCCAGCTTAGGAATATATAACTTAAGTTCAGTGGGTGTTTCCATCTTTACAAAAATTCCTTGTAATCATATCCACATATGTAAACTGGATTTTGGGGTCAAAAGTCATAGTGCAACAATGTAGGAGGCATTGAAGCACTCTCCATGATGATTGGAAGAGTAACCATTAACAAGAGTATCTCCGACTCATATTACTGGGATGAATCCTAGGAAAGCTAAAACACAACTGTATGATCAAGACTCAAACAAGTGCCATGTATAAGGGCAGATTGACTAACACTTCCATTTTGAGAATAAACCATTGGTGAAAAACCCCCACTCTCTTATTTTTTGTATTTTTTCCCCTCATTTATGGTTTAACGAGTGTGAAAGAGGAATGAAAGTATTCTCTGTATCCTTCATGGTTTAATGAGAACTAGAGAATGATGCAAGTAATATTATTATGTTTTCTTCATTCAGTTTTAATGAGCCCAAAAAATAGACAAAAGTGTACTCGATAGTGTATTTTCATGTCCTTTTATGAGTCCAAAAAAGAGATAAATTTTTACTTGATGGGAGAGAATGAGTGGCTTAACAACATGCTCCTAGGTTCCAAGTGCATAGAACAGACCTAAGCAAGATGAATGAAAATGGTACAGGAAAGTGAGATCCACTCTTAGCATCTGTTTTCTCCCTAGGTAGGTGGTTACAAATGGAGGCCAAATAATGCAAGAGACAAATGCTCAAGGATACTACATCGCGGTAAGAGGGATATGGGAAACAAATAGTGCAGCAACATGAAGCATGACGTGCATAGAAAATAAAAAAGAAACCATTAAGTAACAATAATGTTTTTTGAGAACCCCCAATGGATATGGCCATAATATAGATGAAGAGAGGAAACTGAGGCTCAATATTCAAGTCATGGCGGGGCTAAACGAGGGATATCAGGCCTATGAAAAGACACAACATGGGAACCAAATGGAAATCCAGGTGTTAACTAAGGTTCCCATGAAGGGTAGGAATTATCGAACCAATTACGACATGCAAAAGGAGTGGCTAATGTCACAACTAGCCGAGATCGAACCTAAGGCATAATGTCGACAGAATGGATGGTTAATAATACAAAGAAGGAAATGCATGGAAAAACCTATCTCTATATGCCATTTTAGGAATGTATACCTTAAGTTTAGTGGGTGTTTCCATCTTCATAAAAAGTCCTTATAATCCTGTCCACACACGTAAACTGGATTTTGGGGTCAAAACACATAGTAAAATATAAAAATATAAAACATTTTTTAAGTTTTTGGATATGATATATGAAAAAAAAAAGAACTCACACTACACACGTATGTATAAGGAACTACACATATTGATTCTTTATGCTAAGGGGAGCCCATTTCTAGGCTTAGGCCAAGTTTCCTTTTCATAATTGATGAACTCATAAGATATTTTTGACATCATATGGCTCACCATGATAGGCCCATGCCACATAGGAATGAATATTTGCAACTAAATATGCTCATCATGAGTGGTTTTGTGAGATACAGGAGCTCCCTGATGTGATCCGTCAAGACATGAAGGAAGTATGAAACATGAATCTTCGATGGAAGGGGTAGCAGAGAACTTGGTGGAAATTTCTGAAAAATGTAATCGATATGGAAAAGCTTCAAGACTGGGAGGTCTATTCGATTCCCAAGCAAATTCCCCCAGTCTCAGGTCAAGAATCATCATGTTAAATATTTTTTTTTCTAAATGAGGAAACAATGATTGATGCATCATCTCTTACTTTCTATTTTATATGGAAGCCATGACTTCTAGGATGGCCTTATCTGAAGGCATTTTAGTATCTAGGAGATCATGTGAATGTGGAGATTCAACAACCCATTCAAGCAGAGTAGGATAATCACACTCCATATGAGGATGGAGTTCCAAGCTAGTATTAGTGGATACCGATAGGATTCTAGATAGAAAATATCAACCGCGATGAGCAACGTATTAGATCCATATGATTCAACATCCTCCACACGAGGTACCACCCAAGGATCAATAGACCTGAGGGATCCACTGGTAAATGAACAAATCATGTTTATAGGAGCAATGTTTGAAATGGGAGATGATGGGGGAAGGGGAAAAGTTCTCATTAGTGAAGGATCTTTGAACATCAATTTACCAACATTCATGAAAGGATACTAAGTATCACCAACAAAGGGTACATTAGACCCTGCATTGGATCCAAGTTCTGGGGTACATAATGCAATATGATCTATTGTCACTATTTTCCCTTAATGAGGGAAGTGTAGGACCCTAAATACCAAAAAGACAACTGCAGTCATCCCATAGAACCAAGTACGTCTGAGTAGCAAATTGTACTCAAGAGGTGCATCGACAACCTCCACATAAACATAGATAGTCTTACCACCTAACTCGATGGGTAAGGTGGTGATTATTCCATGGGTTTGGAACATATGTCCATTGAATGATTTCAATAGTGTTGTAGACATGTTGATCTTAGGAGATCCAATGGCCTTCCAACAAGAAATTGACACGATGCAAGACGAGGCTCCTTCATCAATGTATATTCAAAAGATGGTTTTCCCATTGTTTGCACTTTAATCTATAAGGCAACTTGATGGGAGAGCCTATGAGTACCTTGAGAAGAATCAAAGGTTATCAAAATTGAATATGAGGGATTAAACCCGCCAATGGAAGATAGCAAGGATTTTTGATGCGTTGGGTAGCTTTGGAGAACTTCAAATGTCGACATCGCACACAGTGCCTGGTCCAAGTCTTCCACAATACTGTAGTTGTGGGCAACCCGTGTGTTGGGATTGTGTGTCATATGTTTAAGAAAACCCTTCGGGGGGTGAAGCAGTGCATCAAAATATATATTATTAATCTAAAGAGGAAAACCAGGCTATGAAGAAGATGTTTCTTCTAGCGCAACATGGGAAGGCTAAAAAATATCATATTTTTTTCCCGAGTCTGCAAATTAACCATTTGGTCACACATAAAAATGGAGGCATTCGAGGAAGATCCCTCTTGGAGAGGGGTCCCTTCCATTCCCCCTTGTGGAGAGGCAGGATTTGTTGCAACCACATTTTGAGGTGGAGGGGGAGGATGGGTTAAGACAAAAGGTTGTTTGGGGGGGAAATTCTGTGCCAAAAATCTATGGACCCCATCCTTTTGAGGACACTGGTGAGTAGGGTGGTCCTCCACACAAATCATGTAGGGAAAATGAATCTTCATTTATCTTTAGTGCCTCCCTCCTGGTTCTTCTGGGTGGGAGTAGTCCCTTAGGATTAAGATTATTCTTCTTGTTCCTTTTCTTCTTCCCTCCATGTTGTTGAGGATTCTTCGATTATGTGGACTGCATTGAATTCACCTCAGAGGTTTGAGTAGGTAATACAATATTTTGAGCACTAGTATGAGAATTTGATGCATGTGACTTAATAGACATTTTTCCCATCTGATCAACTAACTGGTTTATAGAGGCATGTGAAACAAAACCAACCACATCATCTGCATGGGGTCCTGGGTTTGGTTTCTTTGGATTAGTCAACGAAAGAGGAGCATTTGGGATGATATCATAAAGTGTACCCAACTTTGAATAGATCATGAAAAATGGCCTGCTCCTCAGTGGCCACCCTAACCATAGCTACATATGTGGAAATGGATGGTAGGAGGAACTTGGTGAACGACTCCATTAGGAGTTTTTCCGAAATTTGGGTCTTAATCATCCTATGTCTTCATCTCCACTCATGTATATGATCAGAAATGTGAGTGGCATTATCTTGACGTAGTGAATTCAAGATCTCAGTTCCTATGGTGTACCATATGTGAAATTGGTGATGCATTAATAAAGTCATTGTCAGGTCATTGAAGCTTTTAAAGGAATGTCGCAGACGCCTCCCGCGCACGCATCCGCAAACACTAGGACCTTCTATGACTTTGGCCCAAAGAGTGTGAATGCTCCTCTAACTCCCTTTCGAGAATTCTCTACCCACAACAACTCCTTACTGATCTCCCTTATCTAATCGGGAAATCGGAATTCGTAATTTCGTGAATTTTGTAGTCACACTCCTTATGCCTTGTGATTCCCCAAATCCCGACGTGGGTCAATCGCTGACTTTTTTCCCCTTTCTATCGGAGTTCTCCCTATCAGAGAATCACTACTCACGATGTCAACAAATTGAAACTCCAATTTCTGAATCCGGATGTGCCGATTTTCTGAGACACGTGTGGACTTGAATTCTCCACCTTTTATCCTTCTATCGGAATTTTGGAACTCGCGGGATCGCGAGTCCCGATGTTGATGGACTTGGGAATTACCTTTTCCCAATCCCCGATACGATGCCACCTGTACTCCACTAGCACCTGTGGTCCCACACTACCACGTCACCGTCAGGATATCGCGGATCGCGAATCCAACATACAAGCGTTCTCTGTTGTCGAGAACCCCGATTCCTTGGGATCTCTTGACACGTGTCCCACACAATCAATGGTTCCGATCCTATCAGAGTATCGCTCCTCACAATATATCCACCCCCGCTACACCAACTTGGTGATCGAACTCGCAATATGCCGATATGCGACGTCAAGTGTGATCTAACGGTCCCTGAGACTCCAGACTGACGGCTCTATTTCCTCCTGAACTTCGAACCTTTAATACCCCGTGCACAAACCTGCAACTTTCCCTACTATCTTTCCAAGCATGATTTGTCTATGTCATTCCTCAACGGACTCGAAGACCTATCCCTCCTAATTTTCCTTACGGCTCTTGGGTCCTTCGAAAGAATTCTTTGCACACACTCCTTGCGGCGAATCTTCCCACATGACTAAGTGTTGAAGCTTTTTCGACTTTGTGTGCTCTTGCAACAACACTCTTGATTTTCTTTACTCAGAATCGCAACTCTGAGTCCTCTTCTATCCTGCGCATGCCTTGCATAGCTCCGGTGCTAAATCTGCACTTCTGAGATAAATGAGGACAATAGCCTTCTCTAATTGAACCCTGCAGTCACACACTCCTTGCAGACAAATTCCACTACACTCCTTGCAGGAATTCTCTGGCTCACTTAGAGAAACAATTGAAACTCATTCAATCATTCCCTCAGATTTCAGATCAACCATGAAATCACATACACAGCATATAAAAGCAAGTGCATAACCATAAGAAAATATTCATAAGCATAATATCAACAATACACAGAGAATAACACAACCATGGAATTGAATCAAATCTTTTCTATTAATTCAATATCCATACATGGTGGCTCTGCCTACAATCTCTCTACTACTCTTCTCTCCTTGCTCCTGAATGAATAATAATGTTACAATGTACAAAGGAGGGTGTCTATATCCCATTTCCCTCTCGAAACTGAAACTGTCTAATCTGGACTTAAACATCTATCTACCAGCATTAATTAAATTAAATGCCTCATCTACCTAAGGACAAGAGCTATCCACTCAAGGTCCATTTACAATATACAAGTGCACCTCCTCTTTAATGACTTCATTAAAGATCCGTGCAACAATTCCAAAGTGAAGTTCAAAAGAAATTTGTTGGCTTGTCCAGTTGTTCTCTGCTTTCGCGCTGGCTCGCTTGATGTGGGCGATGCTCCTGCATCATACTCCCTGACTTGAAAAATTTCATGGGCTCCTATCCATGAGATCCTGCACGGTTTGTCCATGCTTTTGTATCATTTCTTCAGTCTCCCAGCTGGCGTCCTCCACTGGGTGATTCTTCCACTTGACCAGATACTCAAAATACTACTTTCGCCTGGTTTTTCTGCCAACTCGCTTGTCCATTATGCATTCCATCTGCGACTTCTCTGCAACTGGGAATTGTTTCATCCACTGGATCACTGGTTCCTTAGTTCCAGCCTCTACTTCTCCAGCCCTGTATGGGTATAAATATGAAACATTAAATATCGGAGATATCCCAATGCCATCTGGCAACTCAATATCATAAGCATTCTCACCAAATTTCTTCAGGACTCTACAAGGTCCGATTTTCTTCATTTTCAGCTTGTTATATGTTCCTCTTAGGAACCTCTCTTTCCTCAAGTGTGCCAGAACAATATCGCCAACTTCGAACTGAAGTTGTCTCTGATGTTGATCTGCTCTGCACTTGTATTCCTGATTTGAATCAATTAGTCGCTGCTTCACCTTGTTGTGAAGTTCTTTCATTGCTTCAACGAATTCCTTGACACTAGCACTGCTAGTTGCAGTCTGCTCTGAATACCTGAGTTCAGAAACTCCCCTCGGTTGTGTTCCATACAAAATCTGAAATGGACTCTTGCATGTACTTCGATTCACCGAATCGTTGTACGCGAACTCTGCCTGTGGCAACACATTTTCCCAACTGCTATGGTGCTCTATCACCAAGCTTCTCAACAAGTCTCCCAGACTCCTGTTTACCACCTCTGTTTTCCCATCTGTCTGAGGATGGTAAGCTGAACTAAATGCCAAGTTAGTTCCTAGCTTCTTCCATAGCATCCTCCAAAAATGACCTATGAACTTTGTATCCCTGTCCGATACTATACTTCTTGGCAATCCATGGAGTCTAACAATCTCCTTGAAGAACAAGTTTGCGATGTGGGTCGCATCACTGGTTTTCTGGCATGGAATGAAATGTGCCATTTTTTAAAACCTGTCAACCACCACAAAGATGGAATCAACCCCTCTCTGTTTCCTCAACAATCCTAATACAAAATCCATGCTTATTTCCTCCCATGGTCGCTCTGGTATGGGCAATGGCTGATAAAACCCTGCATTCTGCTTTCTTCCCTTCGAATGCTGACAAATTCGACATCTGTCAACAAATAGCTTGACCTCTGCTCGCATGCCTGGCCAAAAATATGATTCACTCAGCTTCACGAACATTTTCTCCTGGCCAAAATGTCCTGCTAATCCACCACTGTGCTTCTCTTTCAACAAGTTCTCCCTCATGGAGCAATTCAGAATGCACAGTTGATTGCCTCTGAATAGCAATTCCTCCTGGATCATGTAGTCTATCCATGGGCTCTGATCTTTGAGAACAGGATTCCCAGCTGCTTCATATGCTTCTCCGAAGTCTGCATCACCTGCATACATGTCCTTAAGGTTTTCAAAACCCAAGGTTTTGACTCGGAACTCTTGCAGTAACAAACATTTCCTGCACAAAGCATCAACCACTTTGTTAGCAGTACCCGAAATATGTTTGATCACAAACGTGAAGTTCTGCACATACTCTACCCATTTTGCATGTTTATGATTCAACTTCTCCTGTTGACTCACAAACTGCAATGCATGATTATCACTATATAGAACAAATTCCTTTGGGATTAAGTAATTCCTCCACTTCTTCAATGTCTGCATGATAGCATAAAATTCTTTGTCATACGTGGAGTATTTCAGCTTCGCCTCATCCAACTTCTCACTGAAATATGCAACTAGTCTGTCCTCCTGACTCAAGACCGCTCCTATGGCATATCCACTGGCATCACATTTCACCTGAAATGTCTTCTGAAAATCTAGCAACACTAACACTGGTTGCTCTGTGATCTTTCGCTTCAACAGATTGAAGCTCCTTTCGGCCTCTGCTGTCCAATGAAAAGTCTTATGTCGCTTCTTCACTATATCCATCATTGCTGCGCTAATTCCATTGAAATTCCTGATGAACTTTTGGTAAAAACTAGCTAAACCATAGAAACTCCTCACCTCGAAAACATTCCTCGGTGATGGCCAATTATTGATCACTTCTACCTTACTTGGATCCATTTTCAACTCATTCGCCGAAATAACAAAACCCAAATAAATGAGTTATGTCTTCATAAGTGAGGACTTCTTCATGTTGATCAACAACTTCTCCTGCTATAGCTTCCTCATCACAATGGCCAAATGTTTCAAATGTTCAGCCTTGGTTTTACTGAAGATCAGTATATCATCTAGATATACGACAACAAATTTGCCGATGAATTCCTTCAGGACTTCATTCATCAGTCTCATGAATGTGCTCGACGCATTTGTCAAACCAAACGGCATGACTAGCCATTCGTACAAACCTTCATTTGTTTTGAATAATGTTTTCAATTCATCACCTTCCCTCATGCGAATCTGATGATATCCACTCTTCAGATCAATATTTGAAAAGTAATTTTCCCCACTCAGGAAATCCATCAGGTCATCCATTCTCGGCAGTGGAAATCTGTACCTGATGGTGATTTTGTTAATCACTCTGGAGTCAGTGCACATTCTCCAGCCTCCATCCTTCTTTGGACTTAGTACCGTTGAAACAACACATGGACTTAGGCTCTCCCTGACCAATCCTTTATCCAGCAGTTCCTGTACCTGCCTTTTGACCTCCTCATTCTTCTGCGGCGTTAATCTGTACGTGGCCTTGTTCGGCAAACTGGCTCCTGGTATGAGGTCTATGTGGTGACTCACACTTCTCATCGGTGGCAACGAACGAGGTAGTTCGTCCACGATGATGTCAGCGAACTCTCCCAACAGTTCCTGAATCTCATCTGGAAAGTCATCCACTCTTGTGCTAGTCAGGACAATTCTCGGCTTCCTGACCACAAAGAATTGTGGGTCTTCTTTCTTCTCCATCTCTGTGAGAAGCTCCTTCCCACTCATGAGAAGTATGGTTTTTCTTACTTCTGGCTTCATCTCCTTATCCTTTATCGAAAGAAATCTGTGTGTCCTTCCCTTCTTCTCCAAAGTATATGTGTTCATTCTCCCATCATGAACAACATTTTTGTCATATTGCCATGGTCTACCCAGCAATAAATGACATACATCCATGGGAATGACATCACACAGAATTTTATCATTATACCCACCTATTTTGAATTCAACCAAAAATTGTTTAGTAACACTCACCTGGTGTCCTTTCTGCAGCCATGAAACTTTATATGGGCTCGGGTGATCAATTGTCCCCAACTCTAGCTTTTCCACCATCTCGGTTGAAACAAGATTGTCTGTGCTTCCGCTGTCCACGATGACCTTACATTTCCAGCCCTTGGTCTTGCAAGCTGTCCTGAATAGTCGACTCCTCTGAGTTGTGTACTCCACCTCCTTTTTAGGTGTTAAGAGAACTTTATGCATCCCAAGCAATCTTCTGCTTTCTGCATCTTCGGACTCAACATCTCTCCTCTGAGCTTCTGCGATGTGAGCTTCTCCAACATCCTTCTTTTTCTCTGGACACTCAAATGACATGTGCCCATTCTTCCCACATGTGAAACATGTGATAAATCCTCCTCTTCCTCTACCTCGACCTATAGTACGAGGAAGTGTGTTTGCATCAGCATAATCTCCCCGCTGATCATTCTGTTGTCCTCTTTGATCAACATGTGGCTGTCCTCGCTGTGAGGTTCCACCTCTCTCAATCTTACCCTAAGGTCTCTTCCATTCCTCCTTGGGATTCTGGTATTTCTCTTGGCCAACTGCCTTGCCTCTGGGCTGACTTCTCCCTTGTCCTCGCTGGCCTTGCTTACAACTCAGCTTCTCCTCGGCTTTTAGAGCCATCTGGTAAGCATCCTCCACCATCCTGATGGTTACCATGCTNATCTGGTAAGCATCCTCAACCGTTCTAATAGTTTCCATGCTTAATTCATCCTGAATGTCGTATCTCAGACCATTCAGATATCTCGCCACCTTCTCATCATCGCTCTCCCGATGACCTGCTCAGATATTGAGCTTGTAAAATTCTTCAGTGTGTTCCTTCACCGTCATCAGCTTCTGCCTCAGGTTCTGCATTCACCTGAACAGTGTGATTTGATAATCCCTTGGGATGAATTTCACTTTTATCTTTGCAATCATTCTATCCCAGCTTTTAATTTTCTATTTTCCTTTGGAACGTCTATCTGCCTGTAGCTCGTCCCACCATAATGCTGCATGTCCCTTCAACTTGGTAACAACATGCCTTACCTTCTTATCCTCTTCGATATCCTTGTAATCGAAGTAGGTGTCAAGAGCCCTGATCCAATCCATAAGCTCTTCTGCATCCAGACTCCCTTCGTAGACTGGAATATCCATTTTCGTCTTGGAACTCATCCTGGAAATAGCTTTAATCAACCGTTCGGTTGATGCATCTCCTGCTGCGACCTCTTCTTCATGTCCAGCTTCCTCTTCAACTTCGGAGTCACTCAGATCTACAGTATTGGGTGTGCATCTCCGCGCTGCTTCTATATCTTCCATTCTGGCACGGAGATTTCATATTTCCCTCTCCATCTCTACGTTCTGTCCTTGGCTACTTCTTTCTCTGGACAATTCTCTTTCCCCCTCTGGATTGGGCGATTGCCTACCCCTTCTCGACGGCATGGTGAAATTCTTCTTTCTCTCTGTTGCAGAAGACAAAGACCTTAATTAGTTCTGATACCACTCTGATCGTAAACTCCCACTCTAGGCACGTCCACATTCACTAGGACCTTCTTTTTCCTGGTCCCAAAGAGTTAAAACTCTTCCAACTCCTTTCGGGAGTTCTCAATATCCACAGAAATCTCCTTCCGACGATCTCCCCTTTGCCTTGTCGAGAAATCGGGTTTCGCGTTGTCGCGATTCTTGTGGGCACGTTCCTCGTGCTATCCAAAACCACGAACCCCAATGGATCTCGATGCCGATGCTCCCTTGTTCGTGTCGAGGATTTCCCTATCGGGAAATTGACACATGCGATGCCACGGTTCACTTGCACCACCAATCTCTGAACCTCGAACTCCGATACGCACGTGTTCTCTTTCTCTGCCACGTCACCTTTTCTATCGGGAATCGTGTGACCGCGATTTTACAGGTCGCAATCCCTCGACACTGGAAAACCCCGAATGCCAAACCCTGATTTCTCTGGATTGCAGACACGTGTCCAGCTTGGGATCCACGGTCCAAATCTCTTCAGGAAATCGCAACTCGCGATTTCAGTTTTCAAAAGTCCCACGACCATGGAACCTCCGATATCCCGATGAGCTGAAGTTCGATGGCTCTTGGACTCCTCCTGTGCCTATGGATAAATCCTGTGCAACTTCTCCAAGATTTGACGGTAGGCAGGACTTCGCGAATCTCCCTCTACGAGACTTGGCCGTCGATTCCTCCTCCTTGAGGAATTCTTCCACTCTAAAGCTCCATCCTGTTCGAACCTTCTCCTGGGCCCGTCTCCACAGTATCACGAAGGAACTATCCCTCCTGAGCTTGTCAACCCTGACTCCCTCAGAGAATTGACACACACTTTTCGTGTTCGACCTTCAACAACTCTCAAAGTGTTGAGTCTTTCAGACCCTGTGCACTTACGGCCACAGTAGTCTATGCCTTCTGCTGCTCAGACTAACCACTGAGGCTTCAAGTTTAGCCTGCACTTCTCCTGCACGATTCTACCAACCCAATTAATCTTCTGGGTGAATGAGAATAAGGGTTTAACTATCGAGCCTCATCAATGCACTCTATGCGGATGAATTCACTGCACTCTATGCAGGAATCTCCTGGCTTAGACAGAGAAAAAATTGAAACTTATTCTCTTCTCTCTCAGACTTTAGTCGAAACCTCTGAAATCACATGCACAACATATTCAAAGCAATGGCATGACCAGAAAACAAACATTCATGAGAATATAAACACAATACGCACCGAGAAACAACACCTGACATGAGGTTGAATCAGATTTTCATTCTATTAATTCAACACTGTACATGGGTGTTCTTCACAAAGTTCTCTGCTTGTTCTTCTCTTCTGAATGCTGCTAATGAATGATAATGTTACAATGTACAAAGGAGGGTGTCTATATCCGTTTTCCCTCACAATTTTAAAGCTATCAAATCTAGAATTAAATATCCTATCTACTTGGATTAAATCTATTAAATGCCTTCCTATCTACTAAGGACGAGATCTTAAAGGCTCAAGGTCCCCTTTACAATACAAGTGCGCTTCTTTATACATGAATTCATTAAAGAGCGGCGCAACAACTTCCAAGTATTTCAAAATGTGTGCTGGCATTGTCCAGCTGTTCATTGTCTTTCATGCTGGCTCGCTTGTCTTGGGTGATGCTCCTGCATCATCTATATTGCATCCCGTTGTAGTACAATAATGACATGCATTCAATAAGAGAGAGATGCATTATAGGAGGAATAATAGGGACACACACATACTCAAGAAGAGAGAAATTTGTGGGAAGGATATCCATTTGAGTTTGTATTCCATATTCATGAGTACTTATATAATAGAGATATGGTTGGAGTGTTGTACTAGCTACAACTAATCCTTATTAGGTTTCATTTATCCTCTACATGCATTTACATACTTTATTACATGTGTTCATACATTATTATGCTAGTGTATAATGCATGATGGCTTATTACATGGGCTTAAAAGGCCTCCCAACACATCAATAAAGAAAGAGTTGAAGAAAAGATTTGAAATGAAAGATTTTCGATATCTTCAATAGTATTTGGGATTTGATGTAATTTAAAATCCAAATTGCATATTCATATCCCAAAGGAAGAACATTGGAGAATTGTTGAACAAGTTTTGCATGGTTGAGTATAACCCTGTCTCTTCTCCAACGGAACAAAATTTGAATTTCATATCAAAATAAGGGAATGGACTTGAGGATGCAACCAAGTGAAAACAAAGTGTGGGAAGTCTTATATACCTTACCACCACCAGACTAGATGTTTCATTTTTTTTTTGGATTCTTTCTAGGTTCATGCAAAAACCTTGTGAAGGACATTGGTCTGCTGCAAAAAGAGTTCTAAAATAATTGAAGGGAACTCAAGATTTTGGACTCAAGTACTCTAAGGTGTATGAATTCAACTTGATTGGATATTCAAATTCAAAATTTGATGGGGATAAATAAAATGGAGTGTCAAATTCAAGCTATCTCATGATTCTTGGATTAGCAATTGTCTCATGAAGATCACACAAACAACGTTTTTTAGTAGATTCCACAACATAGGAAAAATATATGGCAGTTGTAGAAGCAACAAAGGAGATTGTGTGGCTCAGGAAAATAATAGAATATTTTTAGAATAAACACATGAATTCTACTCCTCTTCTAGTTGACAATACTTTTGCAATAAAGTTGGCCAAGAATCCAAGATTCCATGATCAGACCAAGCACATCAACACAAATTACCATGTGATTCGATATCATGTAGAGGCCAAGACTATTAACTTGAGACATTGTTCCACAACTGAAAAGACTACAAACATATTCACCAAAGTTCTTGGAAGGGGAAAATTTGAAAAATTTAGAATGATGCTTGGACTCACAGACACCCCTTTGGATTAAGGGGAGGAATGTTGAATACCTAATCCTTGTGATTATGGTATTTTGTAAATATCATTGTAAATATTATTTAGGATAAATATGAAGAGTTGTAGGTGATAAGAAGAATCATTTGGAAGATGAAACCAAAGGTCATCCAAATTTGTATTTATGAAGGTTTCATGTTATTGCAAAGTATCCAAGTGTGGATTTAATCATCCATGGACCGACACTTGCGACTTTGCAATAAAACACCTCCATGGCTCTAGAAACTCATTTATACCCAACATGATACCCTTCAAATTTCTCACATGAAATGGTTTATTTTCCTTCATTACTTCTCTAAAGAGGCCACCATTTTTATAGTGAAAGGAAAAAGGTCTGCAGTTCCAACAACCCCCAATATTAACTCTCCTCTAGCACAAGATCAAGAACCCATAGTTTCAACACCTTGCGAAGAAAGGTGTCCCCTTGATGGAAAACAATCATAAGGTATGATACCATATTAAAAGTAAATGGAGAGAGCCAAATCAAAACACAAGAAGCATGAAAAAATTAACATCAACAATTTACCTCAGGAACAATTTACAAGGAAAAGTAACACTAAAAATATATCGTTTCCTTTTCCAATTCAACTAATACAACCAATTCATGGACTTTACAATTAGATACACAGATCCTTTAAGTAGTCTTCCTTCACATAAATACCATGGTACAAAACCTCGTGCAATCATAAACCACCTATTCTAAACCACCCTTGATTGAGTCGATGCTTAAGTTAACACAATAATTATTGGGAAATAAGAAAAACACAAGAAGCATGCAAAAATGAACACCAACAATTTACCAGGAAAACTAACACTAAATAGATATATTTTACTTGGCCACTTCAACTGAGATACACTGAGCCTTTAAATATTCTTCCTTCACATAAATACCATGGGCCAAAATCCGATGCCATCATAAACCACCTATAGTAAACAACCCTTTATCAAGTTAATAATTAACCTAACACAATAATTGTTGGGAAATAATTCTGTCTCAAAAAAAGTCACCATAATCAACAATATATATTTAAGCAACAACAACTTAACTAGAGACAAAAGGTGGATGGAATTATTAAGATCGTATACTTTCGATATTGAGTATGTACCTAATAAAGAGAAAAAAGCAGATGATGGTGTTAGTGGAACTCAAATTTGTGCCAATGCTATTTCCCCCCATACATAGTGAGTTAGAAGAAGTCATTGAATATGTTTTTCTTAATGATAACAATTTTAAAGAGATACTTAGTAATGCCACAAAAATATGTCACTTGCTAGAAAAAGTTCATAATTGTACTTGAGAAAATTTTGTTAATGTATTATTGTGAAGTTAGGCTATATACTTTGGATATCCTAGATCTTAAAAGGCCAGATATTTTGTAGAAAATTCCTGCATTGGGGCAATTAATGCAACTAAAACATTTCACTTCTTTCATAGAGGTTCTGGGATCTTAACCTTGTGAATTTTTAGCCTTAGGGATACTATGAAACATAAATAAATATGCAGTAACACCAAACAACATTTCACCTCCTAACAACCCCAATCAACAAATCAATCCACAAGAAAATATACTAGAGTGTGGCAACAAGTTTCAACCCTCTGTGACAATATTATTAGGGATGAAACATATATGAAATTCACTTTATGATAGCTATAAATACAAGAAAAAATATGTACTATCTTCTTCAATAAAAAATTTAAATCACTTAACAATTTCAACCTTATATCAAATCAAGACACACAAGTGACGAAAATTACCAAAACATGAAAAAATGGTTGGTTGAAAATCAAATATGCAATTGATAGCTCATATGCTCATATATATATGTTTTCCCTCGAGACCATTGAATGAGAAGGAACAACCTTGAAAATACTGGCCATGATACACCAGAGGAAGTGACAAAGTAGGGGTTGATTGAATGGTTGAGTGTATAGGAAGCTGAAGTGAATTTGTGAAGAAAATAGTAAGCTTATTTAAAGATCTTACTTATGATTGTTAAGCATAACCTCACACCTTCAGCATACCATAACTGTGTAGAGCCACGTGAATACTAAAAGGAGTCATAGGGGTGGTTGAAACAATTAGTAAATGTTGGTAGTTGACCCTTGAAGAAGGAAAGGGCCAATTAAATGACTTGACAACGGGACCCTGCATATCTGCCTCTTTAGAATGAGAACCAAAAATTGTAGGTGGCATCTACATAAAGCCATGATGTTCCTGAGGGGATGAGAAAGAAGAAAATACGACACACAAAGGTGCACAAAATACACAAGAGACATAGACA
>JASDQU010104841.1:0-35539 GCA_032191745.1 Picea mariana | reverse complement strand
AATTTGATAATCTCTCGGTATGAACTTCGATTTCATCTTTGCGATCATCCGATCCTAGCTTTTAATCTTTTTCTTGCCTTTGGAACGCCTATCATCTTGTAGCTCGTCCCACCATAATGCTGCATGTCCCTTCAATCGCGTAATAGTTTGCTTGACTTTATTATCTTCTTCGATATCCTCATAATCGAAGTAGGTGTCAAGAGCTCGGATCCAATCCAACAACTCTTCTACATCCAGACTTCCTTCATAGACTGGAATGTCCATTTTGGTCTTGGAACTCATCCTGGAAATGGATTTGATCAACCGCTCGGTTGATGCATCCTCTGCTGTGACCTCTTCTTCATGTCCAGCTTCCTCTTCTACTTCAGAATCGCTAATATCCCCTGTGCCAACTCCGCGTCTTTGCGTTGTCTCCATCTCCTCAAGTCTTGCTCAGATATCTCTCATCTGTCGTTCCATTTATGGATTTCCTGTCGATCTTCCTCTTCATCTCACCTCCCTGTCTTCTAGGTCGGGTGACTGTCTCTCCCTTCTGGGAGGCATGGTGAATTCTCTTCTCCTTCTCTGCTACAGAAATCAAAGAACTATTCCTGCTCTGATACCACTCTGTCGCAGACGCCTCTTGCGCGCGCGTCTGTGATCACCAAGACCTTCTCTGACTTTGGCCCGAAGAGCGTGAATGCTACTCTAACTCCCTTTCGGGAATTCTCTACCCACAACAACTACTTACTGATCTCCCTTATCTAATCGGGAAATCGGAATTCGTTATTTAGTGAATTTTGTAGTCACACTCCTTATGCCTTGCGATTCCACGAATCCCGACATGGGTCAATCGCTGACTTTTTTCCCATTTCTATCGGAGTTCTCCCTATCGGAGAATCGCTACTCACGATGTCAACAAATTGAAACTCCAATTTCTGAATCCCGATGTGCCGATTTTCCAAGACACTTGTGGACTTGACTTCTCCACCTTTTATCCTTCTATCGGAATTTCGAAACTTGTGGGATCACGAGTCCTGATGTCGATGGAATTGGGACTTACCTTTTCCCGATCCCCGATACAATGCCACCTGTACTCCACCAGCACCTGTGGTCCCATACTGCCACGTCACCGTCGGGATATCGCGGATCACGAATGCAACATACAAGCGTTCTCTGTCATCGAGAACCCCGATTCTCCGAACCTCGATTCCTTGGGATCTCTTGACACGTGTCCCACACGATCAATGGTTTTGATCCTATCGAAGTATCACTCCTCGCAATATCGCCACCCCTACTACACCAACTTGGTGCTCCAACTCGCGATATGCTGATATGTGACGTCAAGTGTGATCTAACGGTCCCTGAGACTCCAGACTGACGACTCTATTTCCTCCTGAACTTTGAACCTTTAATACCCTATGCACAAACCTGCAACTTTCCCTGCTAGATTTCCAAGCATGATTTGTCTATGACGTTCCTCGACGGACTCGAAGACCTATCCCTCCTAAGTTTCCTTACGGCTCTTGGGTGCTTCGAAAGAATTCTTTGCACGCACTCCTTGCGGCGAATCTTCCCACACGACTAAGTGTTGAAGATTTTTCGACTCTGTGCACTCTTGCAACAACAGTCTTGATTTTCTTTACTCAGAATCGCAACTCTGAGTCCTCTTCTAGCCTACGCACGCCTTGCACAGCTCCGGTGCTAAATATTCACTTCTGAGATGAATGAGGACAATAGCCTTTTCTAATTGAACCCTGCAGTCACGCACTCCTTGTGGACAAATTCCACTGCACTCCTTGCAGGAATTCTCTAGCTCACTTAGAGAAACAGTTGAAACTCATTCACTCATTCCCTCAGATTTCAGATCAACCATGAAATCACATACACAGCATATAAAAGCAAGTGCATAACCAGAAGAAAATATTCATAAGCATAATATCAACAATACAAAGAGAATAACACAACCATGGAATTGAATCAAAGCTTTTCTATTAATTCAATATCTGTACATGGTGGCTCTGCCTACAATCTCTCTGCTTCTCTTCTCTCCTTGGTCCTGAATGAATAATAATGTTACAATGTACAAAGGAGGGTGTCTATATCCTGTTTCCTCTCGAAACTGAAACTGTCTAATCTAGACTTAAACATCTATCTACCAACATTAATTAAATTAAATGCCTCATCTACCTAAGGACAAGAGCTATCTTCTCAAGGTCCATTTACAATATACAAGTGTGCCTTCTCTTTAATGACTTCATTAAAGATCCACACAACAATTCCAAAGTGAAGTTCTAAATAAATTTGCTAGCGTGTCCAACTGTCCTCTGCTTTTTCACTGGCTCGCTTGATGTGGGCGATGCTCCTGCATCAAGGAACTACCTTTTAAATCAATGTACCATTTGGAGACATCTCTGGCCAGGGTTCTTTCGAAAAGATGCAATGTCACGCTATCATCCATCAATGAGTTGGATGAACACCATAAGTGGTATGTCATGATGTGTGTGGAGGGGTCCTATCTTAGCTTACCATCGAATTTTGGGATATCAGATGGAAACTTGGAAGGAATTTTTTACCATGATGGGTCATGTGAAATAGGTTAATTTGTTAACCATGAAAAATCTAGTAAATCTAATGTTGTAAAAAAAGGAAATGGTGAAAATGAATACTGGGAGGGAGGTAAAGTCTCAGTTGCCCCATATGGACCTTGCAGTCCCCCTATGTTGGTACTACTAGAGGGTTGGGGAGCTTTTGAAGAGTGGGTTCCCCCTAGGATGGTGGAACTTCTAGGAGAATGGCTTCTTCCAAGACCAAACATTCTCCCTAGGAGTAAATATGGAACCTCCAGGAAAAACATTCCCAAAGTTAGTCCTAGGGAAGAAGCCCCCAGGACTTGATCTATTAAAAAATGGAAAATTTCCCCAAGGTGAAAAGTTTATGCCAAGGGATGTACCCCTAGGGAAAGGTGTGCTTACCTAAGGGCAGGTAAATCCTCCAGAGGTATTTTTGTCCCCATCCTGAATAGGGACAACCCCAAAACCACTAGGGATGTTCCATCTGAAAGGTGAAATAGCACATGATAATATCAGGCCACTCATAGGAATGGTGGAGGTGGAAGGAATTCCACTCCCCATGATGAAACCATGTCTCATCCCCCCACCAGAAGAATATCCAAAGGTGGGCATTGGGATAGACATGATGGGTGTAGAAATGATCGATAAACTAATGGATGGAAATGACTACACAATCGACATCCCCTAAATCAAGGGACTTATAGAAAATGGTGTGGATGTTATAGGTCCAATGGAGCTAAGGGGTGGTAATGTGGACATCACTTGGATTCCCCCAAATGGATTTCCCCTAGTCCCACTTGATCACAGGCTCATAGACTCAGCTACACTAGAAGAGACACTTGGCACTGACATGGTGGGAGGATGACTAAACAAAGAAAAAGGCTCACTAAATATTTCCCATACTTGGAATGATATAGGGGAATTGGTTAAGTCAAAGGAGGATTAAAATTCTATGGAGGACATTCATATACCACTTATACTTCTAATTATACTAAAATAGTCTCGTTAAACCAAAGTTGAGGCCCTTCAAATTCCCTGTCACCTATCACACACTATTTTAGAGGTGGTTGTACCTATGTGATTGTCGCAAGTCATCATAGTTGACATGAATGACACTGGATTCAACCACAATGATTATTTTATGTGAAAATCAAACACAATTCAACCTAAGGACGATGTAGAATTAGACTCAAAGAGCACACCCCTACAAATATAAGACAACAAAAAGTAAACCAATTGGCTCAAGAGACTTTCAAAAATAAACCCTATGGGGGAGATGAAGTCCTCACAATATTTTCTAGCAAAGTTATGAGGAGTAGTTACGATGATCTATGCGAAATAGCCCTAACTGGTGCAAGTACCCTTTATTAAGGCAGTCAGCCTTTAGGGGAATTGAGACCGTGAATGAATGTTTGTCCCAAGTACTATAGGAACATTCCACTTGTAGTCACCTCTATATTTCCCTAGGAGAGGTCACTAAGGCCATAGATGATTTAAGGGCTAAATTTCATAAATGGGCTAATTTTCCATGGTTTTTCCCAAAAAGCGATTCACCATATATATATATATATATATATATATATATATATATATATATATATATATATATTTTAAAAACATTCACCCAAATGCCATAGAATAAAATTCTTTTACCTTAACAATCACCAAAATTTTATAGAAACTATATAAAATCCTTATAAATTTGAATATTTTTACCAAACTATCGCCAACCATTTTACATTTTGCATATTAAGGAATCATAATATTAGCTCAGGCTTCTATATTTTAATATAAATTTCCATGCTTAAAATTATCCTTGACTAAGTCTACCACGTAACACTCAATGGTTGGGCAAGCAGTCATAGGTATGATCGAATGTAGGGGTAGGGTAACAAATCCCAAATCTTTGAAGGTGTTAACCAATAGACCCCCCGTAAATGTAGCAATCGAAGTGGTATTGCAAACACCAAACCAAGAAGATATGGGTAATTTCTCTACTTTCCCCGATGCAACCTCATGATTAATTTCTATGTTAGAGGAGGCTCTTGACACATTGGTTGCAAGAATGAATTTTAACGCTCTTTAATGACTCTAGGTTTCATTTTGTGGCCTTGGAGAGTTTACTCTCCAATCCTAATCCAAGGCCCTAAGCCTATATAATTTTGGTTCACTATAAAAAGGAAGATGTCTAATTGATTTTCGATTAAAATTTATTTTTAAGGTTTTTTATTAAGTCCAAGGGTAGCGAATGAAACTTTAGTGATGTTTTGAGTCTTTACCCAAACAAGAAAATGCAAGAATGATAATGCAATTCATTCACTTCGATGAAATCTAGCTATGGGAGGGAGAGAGATCCTTTTCCTTTTCTTTGCAAACTTTTAGAAACAAAACCTCACACACACCAAGAAGCCAACAATAACTTCAGATTTGAAACCAAACAATGTACCTAATAAATTCTCTTCACTAGTGCTTCAAATACAAATCTAGCATGCAACAAATATTTTTGTCTTTTTGATATTTTTCCAATTGAAATGTAACAATTCCTTATATAAGAAAGAAAAAAAAATGCAAAAGGAAAACCAACAACAAGAAACAAGAAAAGGGGATGTAGGATATTGGGAATGAGGGAAAATCATCCCACTCCAATGTTAGTATGTAGATCACAACTAAAACTTAAAAAAATCTAATGGAGATCTAGAGTTTGGGAGCAGAATTTGCAGGGACTATACTGCACTCTGTATTTTCCAGAATCTTATGATATAATATATCAAAAGAAATCCTCGAAAATAATATTTCTAATTGATTTGGTATAGATACAATCTAAATTCTCTATCAAAATATATTATCCAAACAGTCCACGTGGCCATCACGAAAAATATGCAAAATAACCAATTTTAAATCAACGACAACTTTTCTTTTTGAACACCGATTTGGACAATTTTTTTTTTTTAATTGGAAACAATTTCAATAGAAATCTTGATGTATAGTTATTTACTTCATATTCTAAATATAAAGTTACAAAATTTTATTTGAATGTCGCATCCCTCTTTTAAGACAAAAAATCAAAAGATCCAAAGAATAAAGCAAAGGATCTCCCTAGTGGAGTCACTAGTTCTGTTATGGGATAAATCTCACATGGATCTTGTTGAATACATAGTAAGATCTCCCTAGGATCTTCCATTGATCCTAGACATAAGAGGGTTTAGAATTCTATGGTTCTTCTAGATCTAGATTCAAACACATGGATTCATTACTAACCTAAGGAGTGGTGGAGATTGCATACCTTTATCGTAGGTTGTCCTTCGTATATCCTGGTTGTTGTAGTCCTAAAACTCCATATCCAAGCTCCAAAACCTTTCTCCTACATACAAAAGACAAGAAATACCTCTCTACCTCTCTACTTGGGATTATAATCCTGAATCTAATTTCACTCTAATTAGATTTATAATAGAATGAATCAGATCTAAACATTTATTAATTGAACACAAATGATATGGAGGAAAACCATTGATATATTGATAAAATAGAGAAATTACATCATAAATACCTTATTGATGATTATTCCTCCTAGTTTCAGGTTCCCAATGCTCCTCCTTAGCCTCTTGATCTTCTCTTTATATTTTGACAACATAACCACCCTCAAAACTCTCCCTCCCATCTCCTTGATTTGTCCTCTTCTTATAGGATTTTAGTAGAGATTGGAGTAGGGTTCATGACATGTGAATTAGGTGGATACAAGTCATGGATAGCTTGATAGCAYRTGAAATAAGTAATTACAAGTCATAGATAGGATTAATGGCATGTGAACTAAGAAATTACAAGTCATGCATAAGTTTCATGCTTAATTATGATACTTTGCTAACTTATTATGAACTTTTTCTCTATTATTTGTTTTTTTCTCAAGTTCCATGCTCAATTATGAACTTTTTCTAGCTCACCATGAACATTCTTTTCAATTATGAGTTTATTCTCATTATGAAATAATTATTATTTCATAATTTTGAAATTGTGAAATTATGAAAAAATAATTATTTCCTTGTGAAATAATTATGATAATTTTACTCAATTATGTAATTCTAGCCTCATAACATCTAATAACATGCTTTCAAAACCTATGGTGAAAAATACAAGTATAACAATTTGTCAATTGTGATATCATTAGGGTTTATTTAAGGCCTGTCAACCCTAAGGTTCTTATGGTTTCTCAAGTCATGACATTGATGGTAGTTGTTGGTTACTATTCTCCTTTATCGTCTGAGTTATTGACCCAGGGTTCATATCTTTCGGTTTTCCAACAAAGCTTCTAAAACTACTAGCCCTCCTGGTAAACCATAAGGCAACATAGTACACAATGCATTGCACAGTCTCACCTGAGATAGCTTTAAATGGGTGGTTGTAAGACTCAGGTGTTTACAACCTACGATTGAGTATGAGATAGGGGTTTATTAATTAGATCCATATACTACTAATTGTGATTGAAATATACTATTATTCACAGGCGCATATTTGTCTCTCATAGTTTAATTCCTGAACAACAAAATTGTATTTCATAACAATGTATTAATTCATTCATTAAGAATAACAATTAACTGCTGAAAGAAAACAAAGATATACATGCATTCATCACATTACACAGATATTACCGTGGTTCACCCCCTCTTGGGCTATGCCCACAAAGATTTGTCTCTTGGATCTTTTATTATGGTAGTTCTTCATCTCCAGTGCCGCGCACTTACAATTATCCTCAGATGGGTAAGATCTGTATGAGGCGAACTAGATCGCACCAAGATCCACAACCTGTGCTCTAATCCTTAGATCTTCCTTCTCTCCTCTATTCTTATCTCAACATCTTACGAAAATGTTTCATAATAGTATTACATAACATATCATCTCATACATATTATGATGGAATATTACAAAAGCCGAACTAATACAAAAAGCAAAGCCATCCTCTATATGATACTTGCGTATATCTATTTATATATATTGGGCTCTTCATCCATTTACAATGTATTACCCAAACCCTAACCCTACCAACATTAGGTCTTCCTCCCATAAGCACGTGGTGTTTTTCCTCCAGCTGTCGCTTTCCTTGTGCACACTTTCTTGCATGCACACATGTTGCTCTTCCTCCAACGGTTTCTTTCCTTGTGCACGCTTTCCTGCATGTGTGCATGTTGTTCTTCCTCCAACTGTTACTTCAGTTTCTGAATGATTTCTTTCCCATGATGATCCTTCTTTCCACTTTGGTCTGGTGCAAATAGGCCCCCAACACTGACATGTGACTCGTCCCAAGTCACCTAATCCTTCTGAGCTTCTTTTATCTCCTTGGTGATCGTCTGGAACTTTTCCTTGAGCTCTGTTTCTTTTGTTAGTGCCTACATGGTCTTCTCCTTGATGGTTTCTACTACCTGAACTGCCACTTTGTCAGTCAGTAATCCTACACATTCGGCCTAGGTCTGTGCTATCTGTGTTTTATCTCCTTCTTCCTATGTGAGTATTTCTGCTACCTGTTCCTGTAGTGGCTCTATTTGAGTCTAGCGCTCATGTGTCTGTGTTTGTGAAGTTATAAGTTCTGCTTGCATCTTCTTCATCTCCTACGTCCCTTTGAATCATTATGGGATTGGTATGGTCTTCTGCCTATGTTTGAGTTCTTGGATCGTTGCATTGATCATTTCCTCTTCTTTGTCCCAACATTGGTCCTATGGGTCTTCCTCCAACCTTGTCTAAAGTTGCGTTGCTTTATCAAGAAATTAAATTGTTGTGCTAACCTGCTATTCCATCTCCTACATCTACGTTGTTTCTTCCTGCTTCATTTTCTCCTTCACTACTGGTGGAGTGGTTGGTGTGAGATCTTCGCGGAGATTCTCATTCTCCTTCTGATACTTATCAATTGTCTACGTAATCTGGTCAATATTTCCTGCTATTGGGATTTCATTTCCTTGTGCGGTTCTTGGGAGTTTCTCAAACATTCCTCCCACTCTTCATTTCAGTTTGTTCCTGCATTATTTTTTCTCCTAAGTTTCGAGCTTGGCCTGCTCACAAACTTTTTCTAGTGCCTCCTGCTTCTTTGTTGCTTGCTGTAACTCGACTACATTTTTATGTGCATGATACTATACCTCGTGGTTGATGCTAATCTGCAATTTGTGTATTGCCCTTGATGGCATCCATGTCAAGACCAATTGGATGTGGTATAAATCCTTCAAAGGTGTCTGCCCCACGATTTCATACATGTGCAACATGCTAGGTTTAATGTAAATCGTTGCATTTGCGTGTGGCATGGAGTGGATTGGATCTCATTCTTGTACCTACACTCTTTCTTTGGTATGTATTGTCGGTGGCTCTATGCCTCTGCTACTGCTTTTTGTCTGTGCTTCCCCAAATTTCTTGAGGAACTGTCCCATTTCTGTCAGCTCTTTTTACATTTTATCCCTTTGATGTGTTGCATGACCGAAATCTTCTGCTAGGCAATCCTGGACCATTATGGAAATCATTTCCCCATTGTCCTTCATGATCATATATTATGTAGATGCTCATTGTGCCTTTGATTTATTATGTGCACCTCCTGCCTGCGCAACTGGTCTCTTATTTCCCCCTGGTTCCTGTGTGATGGGGTTTGGGACGGTCTCCTATGCTCCCTTAGCTTGTTTCAGTTGTCTGTTGGGTAGTCTCTTTCTAGCCCTTTTGGGTTCCTTTCTTGTTCGACCTTTATTTTTCATGAATTGGCTTGCCTTGGCCCTTTCTTGGTTTCTTGGGCACTTGGGTTTCTGGAAGCTACATTTCCGCCTGTTCTACCTCTCCTTCTGTTGTTGCTTCTAGTACTTCTCGAGCAATGGATGGGATCCTCCATTCATCAGGCCATTCGCTGATGACCATGTCGATATCACCCTATGTGATGCAATAATGCATATGTAGCCACTATTTATCTGGATCTTTTCTGGGTTGTATCCACATTGTTTGGCATGTGGCCCGAAAGTTAGCGATGTTCGCATATCGCGTGATAGCCTCTGGTGTTATTCTCCATGATCGGATGATATATTCTTATATATCCCATAGGTATGATTCAAATATGATTCCATTATCCCTCTTATGCCTATCCTACGACCGAGATCTTAGTAATAGGTATCTTTCTCCCGCTGGCTATGGTCTGGTACAAAAAATTACATACCCTGGTTCTTGCCATCCCATGAAGGCTATTAGGGTGATCAACCATGAGTAATGCAACTCTGTGCCTAGGTCCTGTGCATCCTTATAGTTCTCTTGAAATAAGTTCAATAGATATGGCACCCAACTCATAGAGGTGTCTTCTGTGCACAGAGCTACAACTGCAATGACTCTTGTTGGTACTTTGTCTTTGCGACATTTTCTGAGCAATTTGCAGGCCAAGATCTTTGCGCCCAATTGTGTAGCTTCATTGTTGATTTGTTTGATCATGATGCCCCTCGTTCCCCTGGCACTGTCATATTTCTTCTTCATTTCTTCTGACAATGCTTTCTCCTTGGATTTGTTGTCCAAAATCAACGCCAGATCCATACCATGGGTTGGTAACCTTGTGATTTTTGTGATAAGGTCAATAGTTATGGGGACAAGTTTGTCTAGACATATGTCCCCTCCATGTGTGACTGCTAATAGTTTCTTGACACATGTTGTCGCATACTGGCCTCTACCAAAATGTGGTAGCTTCAACAAACCTAAGATTCATGTTCTGTCTAGCCCAGTTGCCCACTGGTGTGGCTGGTTGATCATTTCTCCAAGTCGGGTTATGCCTATGGTCTGCATAAAGACCCTCTGCGCAATTTCTAGGAACTTGGTTTCATATGATACATCATGGTATGAATATTTGAGCTTCCCTACGTGACCCAGTAGCTCTGGTTCTACCTATAATCCAGCTGGTATGCATGGTAGAACAATTTACACTGCAGGTTTCTTACAGGGTGAGATCGGTATCTGAACTATGTCTTCCTACTGCGGTGGCTAGTTCAAAGTTCCAACAACTTCTGATTGTTCCCCCATCAACCATTATGGCAGAAATTTGCAGCAATCTCCTCTACTAGTTGACCTAAGATGGTCGTTTGAGACACATTTGGTTACACTGTTGCTTCCAGATTGGTGTCATTCCATTAACTTCCAGGATTGCTTTGGTGCTTTTCGTTGCACTTCCTGTTGGGTTTCCACTTCCTCGTTCTGAGGCGCTTGCATCACTGCTAGCGTATCCACTTTGATGGCCTCTGCTTGTGGCTGTTGAATATCTTCCAGTATTAGTGTAGAGTTCACCAGTATCGTCTCTGGGGATGGGATTTTTTTGATGTCGAGGATCTTTGGCTATTGTTGTTCATTCTCTTATAGCATTCCTCATGACCTAGTTTGAACCCTAGTCTGTCTGGCTATCTGGCTTGATTATGCTAGCTTCGGTGGTGCCATAGTGGTGAATGTCGAACATTTGTTGAGTTCGAATAAATTCGGTGAGATCTGTGGTCTCGCTCTATTTGTTCTGGATGCTATTACTCTCTCTCTATTTTCCTTTCACGAATAGACGAGTTGCTCCCATGCTCACATGTTGTATGGGCTTGTCACGAATCTTGTCGAGGATGCTTCCTCCATTATGCATTTAATGCATCATAACTATGGGTTCAATGTATCTGTGGTGGTTTCATACTTTCCATTACATTTTCTTTTCTGTCTCTTGTTGGCGTGTCTAATGTGATGTCCCATCAGTCCTTTCCGTGCTTTAATTCTTCTTAGTGTTGTCCTGTCGTACTTCTTTTTCCGAATTTTCGTTTCCTTCTTGTTTTCCCTTTGTATGTAATTGTTGTTCATGCCTTTGTGGAATTTGTGCTTCGAATGTCATATGGCCTTTCTATCTCTAGTGTACTGTGTGCTTCTTAATCTTGTTTCCTTTTTGTTTTCTTTTTTATTTTAACAATTTTATTTATTTTTCATCTGTGACATATTTTACTGTACAAATCCTCCATCCGTGACATATTTTACCTTGTATGGTCCTAGCCAATGCATTCTAAGCTTCCTTGGGTGTTGAAATGACTTGTTGTTGTAGAGCAGTACTAGATCTCCTTCCTTGAACGTTTTCTTCTTGATGTGTCGATCGTGCCAATATTTTTCTCTTTCTTTCTGCACTTGTTGATGGAATCCTACAAATATCCAGTCTTCTTCCATTAACAATAACTGATTTGGTCTTTCATGTAATGTGCCTCTTTTTTCATTTGTGTGATAGCTGCTACACGTAAGATGGGTACTAAAAATTCTAATGGCACTACTACTTCTTGGCCATAGAGTAGTTTGAATGGTGTGTGCCCTGTCAAATTTTTGCATGTGGTCCTATACACCCATAATACTGCTGGTACTTTGAGGTCCCAGTTGTCTCTATTGACATTACAGATCTTTGTCGGTGCGTTCTCCAAAATTTTGTTGAAGGCTTCTACTATGCCATTTTCCTGTGGATGATACAGTGTGCTCTTCTCATGATGAAGTTCAAACTCTTTAGTCATCGTGTGGATGGTGTTTTATATGAAGTGTGTGCCTTGTTCGCTCATCAAAACTATTGGGCACCCAAATCTAGTGATTACTTGTTGGAACAACAAGAGTGCAGTTGTCTCTGTGCTGCAATCTTTTACTAGTGCAGCTTCCGCCCATCTTGTTAGGTATTCCGTTGCGATGATAATGTATCTTTCCCCTGTCCTTTTGGTTGGTGGGTTAATTGGTCCCACAAAGTCTATTTCCCATTTTTCAAATTCCTGTAATGTTACTTGTGGTCGTAGTGGCATCTCATCCATTCTGTTGGGTTTTCCTACCCTTTGATAGACATCACATCTCTGACAGTACTCTTTTGAGTCCCTATGAATCGTTGGCTACCATAGTCTTGTACCTTCTGTGTGGTATCTTTTCCTTCATAATTCCCTCCCACGATTCCCTTGTGGGCTTCTGCTAAAATTATTGGTCGTTCGTTCTCTAATACGTACCTTCATAAGATGTTGTCTGCACCCATATTGTATAGGTGTCCTGTGATCAGTTGATAGTCGGTTGCATGGACTACCAAGTTCTTCTTCTATGCGGTGGTATATTATTGCAGTGCAACATCTGTTCTTAAGTACTGGATGATCTCTGTGAAGTAGTCATCAACAATATTTACTGAGAATAACTATTCATCCAGAAATTTGACTTCTAAATTCGTAGGTTCTTCTCCATTTGTGACCCTGGACAGGTGGTCAGGGTTTGCATTCAGTTTTCTTGGTTTAACTATTACTTCAAAATCAAATTATTGAAATATTAGTAACCATCACCAGATTCTCCCCCCCAACATTGGCTTGTTAACTAGGTATTGCAGGGCTGAGTGAACTATAAACATCTTAAAGTGTTTTCCCAATAGGTAATGTCTGAAATTCTGCAGTGCATAAAGCATGGCTAGGCCTTCTCTTTCTGTCGTGTTATAATTATGTTCCGAGTCTGATAACTTTCTTCTTCTAAACGTTATTGGGTGATCCAAGTATCCTTATCATGGCTGCGCTAAGATAGCTCCTAGTTCTATCATTGATGCATCTACATGCACATGGAATGTCTTTTCCCAGTCTAGAAATACTAATATCAATGCGGTAACCATCTTTTCGTTTAGGGTATCCAGACCATGTTGACACTCGTCATTCCATTGATACTTTGTATCCTTCCTTAACAATTTTTCCATTGGTGTTGTGATCTGTGCATACCCTTTGATGAATTTCCTATAGTATCCTATGTGCCCTAAGGTTTCTCTTAGCTGACAGACTATTTTTAGTGTTGGTAAGTTAACAGTGACTGCGATCTTGGCCGGATCCACTAACAATCCTTGTTTGCATACTATATGGCCCAATAGTATCCCAAACGGTGTTCTAAATATGCCTTTATTGATGTTCAATGATATCTGGAATTGTCTACATCTCTCTAACATTAGTTGTAACACTTCCACATGGTTTTTCAATAGACTATAAATTGTCCAATCATCCAGGTATACTTTGAGAAACTGACGTATGAATTCCTTAAATGCTACGATGACCACTCTAGAAAATATTGTGGGTGCATTCTTTAGTTCAAACGGCATGACTGTGTAATGATAATATCCCTATTCCATCACAAACGTGGTCTTGTGTCTTTCCTCCTGTGCTATCTTAATCTGATGGTAGCTTGAGAATCCATCGGTGAATGAGTAAGCTTCATGTCCCCTCACATTCTCTAACACTTCATCCATGAACAGTGTAGGGAATGGGTCGTGTAGGAATGCATCATTCAACTTCCTCAAGTCGATGCATATCCTGATCCCTCTTCCTTGTTTCTTGTCCTGTACTACCATCAGGCTTATCCATTCTAATTCCTCAACTGGTTTGATGATTCTGGCTTCGAGCATTCTATCAATGTCATATTTAAATTTCTGTTTATATATGGGGTTTAGTCTGTAGGGTCACTATCTAATAGGTATCACTTCAATTCTAAGTGGACCTATATTCATCTCTCCTAATTCTCCAACTATACCCTTCATCTCTATAAATGTTGCGGGAAATAGGTCACTATATTCATGCAACAATTTTGTGATGCTTTCTACTATTTGCTCATACCATTAGTCTCCAATGCTGGCCATTTTTGGCTTCTCAGTTGTCCTGATGTCAACTTTCTTTACCTTGATTGGCGTGGAAATGACTTCTAATTCTATGGGTGGTCCTTCCACATCTCTTTCACCTTCTACTTCTTTGATATGAATATCGCATGGATCATCTTCATCTGTTGCTTCCTCTTGTACATGGTAACATGACAGTAGTTCCTTGACTGTCTATTTATTCCACTTTTGCTTTTCTGTGATAAATTCTATTTCTGGTTCTTTGATGAATATTACTCCTCTGATTCGCTTGAGGACTGTGTCTATGTTGGGATTCTCATGCTTGAATGAGAAAGTGATTGTGAAGTTCTATTGCAATGTCCTCCATGTTGTAGTTCCTTTGTGCAATTCATGGTCTATATACTAGTTCGTTGGTATGCCCTCTAAAGTATGTATGAAGTGATGATGCCATTCCTCCAGTGGTGTCATTTTACACAATGTTTTGCACTTTGCCAAGTGTTCCGTTGGTGCCTCTTTTCCTTCATATTTCTTTTGTTGTTGTATTCATGTTTTTCCTCGAACCTTATGTGCAGTATTCACTTACATTGATACCAATATGTGATGGTCTCTTTATGTGCTCCCCACCATCTTGCAGGTGTGGCCTTGAGTGCTAAATCAAGTGCTAATAGTCATTGGTTTTCTAATACTTTTTCTTCATATTGTGTCAATAATGTTTCCAAATCATTTAGTCTATGGAAATTGGGTGGTTCTTTGATTTCTATGCCTACCCATCTTACTACACGGTCTATTCTTGCACATCTTCATGTGGATACTTTGTGTAGTCTTTGTTGCCATTTTTCTAACTCGGTGTCTAAGTGTGTTGTGCATGAAGTAATGCTACGCCAACTTTGTACCTCGTATGCAGTTGGGTTTACGTCATTGTCATCGTGCACAGTTGTTATGTACAACTTGCCAATCTCCTCTAAGTCTAGGCAAGTGGGTTCTATGAACCTCTCCCCTTCCGATGGATCTAGTGGTGATATGATTCTGTATTCTCTAGATTCAAATGTCATTTTTCTGGTTTTCAAATTGATTATGGCCTGGTTGTCAAACGTCCAATCCAGACCAAGCAATGTCGAGTAAGGTGTTGTGTCGTCTACTATTTCAATGACTTCAAAGTCTTCTTTAGTGTGCACTCCATCAAGATATATTGTTACTCCTTTCAGTCTACCTATTGGTAGGACTCTATGCTGGTTTGCTAGTTTCAATTAGACATTTGAGTATCCCAGTGTTGGCCCTCCCATACATTGCTATGTATTCTTTGGTAATACATTCACTTCAGATTCTAGGTCTAGTATAATTTCTCCCATATTGAAATCCCCAATGTTAGCATTTAGTCTAAATTCCTTACTTCTTCTTCTTCTTCTTGTGTGTAGGTGGTTGACAGTTTTTGGTTCTACCTTTTCTTCCATCTTGTTGCTACATTTCTCTAGTATGTTTTGCAATATTTTCATAGATTAAGGATCACTTAATACTTTCACGCATGATTGAAAAAAGCCTTTGATTTTACTTACTTGTCCCTTGGGCTGCATTCCATTGGTATGATCCAATGATGGAAACATCTGATATTCTGGGGCTTCCTTGAATGGTTGCACAGTTGAAGTCGACGTTGTGTCCTCCTTATGAAATTATTGTCTGGCTTCCTTAAAGGTATCCTTTTCTTTTGGCGCATTGAACTACTTTCTTGGTTCAATGTTCTTCTTTACCCATTGGTTATGTCCTGGTTCCTATAGAACTACGTCAGTGCCTATTTTCATTCCTCCACGAGTGACTATGTTAATTTTTTTTCTGTCATCCCTTGCTTCGGTTGAAATCCACTGAACATTCTGATTGTTCTGGTTTCTATTTTCCTAAATCTCTACTAGTAGTGTCGGACATTCCTCTATATTGTGTTCCGATGCGTGACAATACATATAAGTTGCTGGTGGAAGTGGGCATTCCCATGCATAATGTCCTAGTTGCTGACAATTGTGACATGTGACTAGTCCTCTATCGTATCTAAAACCTCCTCTGGCACATCCTCCTCCTCGTTATCCTACTCGATCACCTCTCAACACATTATATTATGGTGTCTGATTGTACTGTGCGATATTGTACTGGGGTTGCGTCGGGTTATATTGCAGTTGCACATTATTATATGGTTGTTGTGTAGTATTGTATCACTGCTATGCAGTGTTGTATGGAGCTGGGGCTTAATTGAATTGTGCGGTTTCTTTACCAACCATAATTTTGGCCTGTACCTTGTATGCATTTGAATTTCTTTCCCACATCAGCTCCATATTTCTGCAATCCTTGTCGTTGTGGCCCACTGAATTACAAAAGGTGCAGTATGAATTCTTTGGAACTATCTGGTATTTCTGCATCATCGTGTAGTGATAAGGGTCGTGACCGGTTTCTTGCATGTTTCTCACCATAATCCTCGTTGTGGTAGTGGATTTGGCATACTTGTTGCCATATACTACGTGAATTTTGGGCATTCGTTCTCGTGGTGTCCTTCTGTCCTGCATGTGGTGCACCAAATAACTTCTCGTTTGTCCTTGACCTTATTCTGGTTCAACTAAAATGTTAGATTCTTCAAATCCTCCTTCAATTCCTCAATATTTGGGTTCATCTACTGGTACTGGTTCTCTTCCAGTTGCAAGGCTACCTACAGAGCCTTTGCCTGTGTCTGAAATTTCTATTGTCGTAAGAGATATTTTAAGTGTGGGAGTAGTGAGTTGAAAAACAAGTGTCGATGTTGCATCTCCGTCATAAGGTATTTTAGTTTTCCCTTTAGTTTCTTGAATCTCTGGTCAATATCCCATAAAAACTCTCTTGGTTTTTGTCTTATCTCAATAATCTCGTTCATATAATGATCCTTTGAGCTCAGCTTCTGGAACTCATTAATCAATAGCTTATTAATGTCTGCCAGTATCCTTTGCATCCCAGGGGCATTGTTTGTGTCGAGACTCATATACTAGTCTAGTGTGTGGTCTCTGAGCATAATCACTAGCTGCACGAGTTTGGTATCTTCATCAGTGATATTCTTTTCCTCCCAGATCTTTGCACAAAAGAACAAATGCTTCTTAGGGTCTTCTGTTGCTTCCCCTTGAAATTATGGTAATCTAATAGTGGGATCATGTCCTGCCATTCTGAATACTGAACTACTACCTCCTCCGTGCAATGTAGATACTTGACTAGTGTTGCATGAACTGGCTCCTCCAGTTGTTGCTCCTTGTGTAGATGTACTTCATGCTATCAGGATTCCTCCGAACTTTAGTTTTCTAAACAATGGTGTTCTTTTTGGTGTATTAGTCGCACATGGGTTTGTGGGTTCCACACTGACATTAATATGGATAGGATGGTTGCCTTCTCCTCTCATTATTGGGCCTCTCGTCTTCCTCTCATATGTTGTGTGTGGTATTTCCTCAATCTTCTCCACAACCCAAAGATCCTCTACCTCTTCCTCATCACTCACCAAGCCTTCCGTCGTGGCTACGACTCTATTCTTGGTATTCACCTTATATTGGTAGGGTACTCCACTACGCGTCATTCTTGATGATGCCAAGATCCACTTGATTTGGTTGTCATCCATCATGATCGGGTCCAAGGTTTCCTCCTCATTATTTCCTTTATCCTTACCTCCTTCCATTTATCCTCTCTCTGTCATTGTTTCCCCCCTTCCCCCATGCATGCACATAAGTTTAACTGTCTGATTCCATTGTCATTACACCTTTGTTATATAGCTGTATCTTAATAGAAGTATAAAAGTATTGAATGTACCTTCCTCGAGGTCCACGTATAACTTATTTCTCTACTGCACTGTATGACTTCACTGTGTCAACTACAAATTTAGTTATGACACCTGCCACTATACTTTCAAGCCAAAAGTCTACTGCACAGGTGAATTTGTTGTTCACCTGCTATAACTGCTCAATTTGTACTGGGGTCCAATCTAGTTGTCGAATCTGGTTTGTCATGTGGTTATCCTTAAACCTTAGTATCCACTCCTGTAATAGATGTAGAAAATCACAGAAAAAAGACAAAGTGTAAATTAGTAAACATGTATTTGTCCAGATATTTGAGAGGTGTGAGTCTAGGGTTTCTATTGTCTTTCTGTACAAACTCTAGCTCTTTGGTTCTCAACTAGCCTTTGATTTTTTCTTTCATGGGGTTCCAAGGTCTCAACATTCCCTTATAATGGGTCATTGCTCCTCTTGATTGACTCGTTCTTTTCTCATTCAATCTATCTCATCTACTCAGTCCTCTCTTATTCCTATTAACACGACAATGAAACCATTTTTTGGTTACTATTATCCTTTATCGTCTGATTTATTGACCCCCTATTCATGTTTTTTGGGTTTCCAACAAATCCTCTAAAACTATCGGCCCTCCTGGTAAACCAGAAGGCAACAGAGTACATAGAGTGCACTGCGCAGTCTCACCCAAGATAACTTTAAATGGGTGGTTGTAAGACTCATGTGTTTACAACTTAAGATTGAGTATGTGATAGGGGTTTATTAATCATAGCCATATACTACGAATTATGATTTCAATCTACTATTATTCACAGGCGCATATTTATCTCTCACATTTTAATTCCTAAACAACACAATCGTATTTCATAACAATGTATTAACTCATTCATTAAGCATAACAATTAACTACTGAAAGCAAACAAAGATATACATGCATTCATCACATTACACAAATATTACTATGGTTCACCCCCTCCTGGGCTACGTCCACAAATATTTGGCTCTTGGCTTTTTTATTATGGTAGTTCTACATCTCCAGTTCCACCCACTTACAATTCTCCAAATGGGTAAGATCTGTATGAGGCGAACTAGATCGCACTAGGCTCCACAACCTGCAATCTAATCCTTATATCTTCCTTCTCTCCTATGTTCTTAGCTCAACAACTTATGAAATTGGTTCATAATAGTATTACATAACGCATCAGCTCGTACATATTATGATGGAATATTACAAAAGCCGAACTAACACAAAAATCGAACCCACCTTCTATATGATACCTGGATATCTCTATTTATATATATAGGACTCTTTAGCCATTTACAATGTATTACCAAAACCCTAACCCTATCGAAGTTAGGTCTTCCTCCCATGCGCGTGTGATGTTCTTCCTCCGAATGTTTCTTTCCTTGTGCCCACTTTATTGCATGCATGCATGTTGTTCTTCCTCCCGTTGTCGCTTTCCTTGTGCACGCTTTCTTGCATGCGCTTGTGTTGTTCTTCCTCTAGTTGTTAGTTCAGTCTCTAAACACTTTCTTTCCCACGATCATCTCTCTTTCCACTTCTTCCTGGTGCCAACAGTAGCCCCTAGTTCAATTAAGGTATTTGGGATGGTGGTCATGTTGATATGAACATTGACTATGGGACTACTAGGGTATGAATATTTTGTTGTCGAAACTTCATTGAGCATTTGTTCTACCAATTTTCCTATCACATGCACAATTTAGGGATCTTTCCTTTTTCTTCTCAGTCTTTGTAGGCATAACTCCTTAACGAATTTCAAGTATATTGATACATATTTGATATATTAGAAGAGAGATATCCAAACACACACGTTATTGAGTTCCCCCGAGAAGATAGATTCCAGAAGAGTAGTGTTGGAAAATTGGTTGTCATTGATGTCAACTATAGAAGAAGTCCAGAAGCTTCTAGAAGTGATGGGTGTATTTGAAGAAGTCTCCAAAGTGGTCGCCTTATGGAGTAGCTTCAAGCATGGCCCTCATAGGAAGAATCTTTGAATAAGTATACAAGAAGCCTTGGAAATATGCTTAAGTGGTTAAGAATCCCCAGAGGCATGGTCATGAAGCGCGAAGTTAATTGAAAAAAATAACATGAAGGACATTGAAAATGAATTCAGAACCTTAATAGATTGATAATACTTTTCATGTTGTTTCCAATGGTAGGTGGTGTGCCACATGGTTCCTGACGATTGAGAAGTTATACCATATTAAAGATGAAGCCCCGAAGTATGGTTAAAAATACCCTAAACCATTGCAACAAGAAGCTATAAGTCGGCCCCAAATCAGGAAAAGGAGAAAAATGGTTGCAACAAGAAGTTACAGGTCAACCCTAAATTCAAGTAAAGGAGGCACTTGGAATAGTATAAATACACTCAATAACCTCTCATTTGGATCATGAAAGAAAGAACGTATGTGATCTCTTAGAGAAACTAAAGTAGAGGAGGAGTGCGAAGGAGGCAAGTCTCAGAGTCGCATATTGGAGAATGGTTTTTAGAAAACCCTATTTGAGTAGACCCTTTTGAGTTAGGTAAATGGCTTTTCATAAGGACCTTGTAGGTTGCACATGATTCGTAACATGATGCCCTGCTATTTTCCTAGTCCATTCCAACGAGGTTGAGGAAACGTTTGAAGAAGGTACTTGTCTCTTGATGCCGAAGTTGAGGAGGGTTTGATGATATGAGATATTATGCACCAGGTTCTTTACATGATAAAAGGTATGGTTTTCTATATATTTTGATGTGCATATCTTGGAAGTTTTTGGCATATGAGGAATATCTTGGAGGTCTTAGCACATGCTTGATGCATATTTTGGCACGTGTATGATGCATGTTTTGGAACATGGTTTGAGGCATATCTTGGAAGGTATGACACATGTTTAAGGCATGGAGTGGAGGTTTTTGGAATATGAGGGATATCTTGGAGTTCTTAGCACATGCTTGATGCATATTTCGGCACATGTTTGATGCATATTTCGGCACATGGTTTGAGGCATATCTTGAAGTGTTTGGCACATGGTTTGATGCACATATTGGTTATTTTGGAAATATGGTTTGGAGGACATTATTAGATATAATGGAATAATATTTGTGTGGTTGCTGGTTTGAACCAATTTTAATGACGATGATGTATCAATATCAATGACAGTAATAGTGACATGTTGATTCTCTCATTTATATTTTTGGGAGGAAGGAAGGGGAAAGGAAATGGGGTTGGATCCTCCTTCTAGTTGATGCTAGTGAATATAGAGAGTTTGAGCTTCCTTTAGGTTGGATATTGTAAACTAGGGTGTTTGAGCCTCCTTTCAGTTGGTGCTAGAGAATATAGAGAGTTGGAGCTTCCTTCAGGTTGGAGCTTGTAAACTAGGGTGTTGGAGCCTCCTTCCAGTTGAAGCTGGAGAATTTAGGGAGTTGTAGCTTCCTTTAGGTCAGAGCTTGTAAATAGGGGGTTGGTGCCTCCTTCCAGTTGGTGCTTCCTGTGTATGTAATATTCAAGATATATATTAAAAATCGTTCTATGGTTTTCTCCCATTTGGTTTTCCACGTAAAACTCTTGTGTATTATGTCTATGTGGTTATATGTTGATGATATCTTGAATGCAATCATATGTGATAAATTGTTGATAACTTCATGTTTACATGTTATGGTTAATAATGGTAAAAAGTTCTCAATACAAATTCAACCCCCCCTCTCAGTATTGGTGAATATTCCAACAAGTAGGAGGTTTGCTGATATTTAGTCTTTTTGGAAAAGGTGGGTTTCGTATGTCCTTCTACTTTTGATCTGAGTTCAAAGTAGGGGGTTGTTCGATTGAAGGATTTTCAAGTGGATATTCTTCTTCGTAGTATTCTATAGTTATTGATGAGGCTCACTAATTTATGGTTTTCCTAGATCTTAAGTGTATATATTGACATTCCACAGAAGCGATAGAGTAAGCGACATTCCTAGCCTTGGGATGTGTTTTTAACGTCATCCTGAAGAATGTTCAATGTTGTCTTCACATTGCTCACAAACTTTCTACCATCTGTATAGTTAGCGCTATTGTTGCAGTAAGGAGTCGGCCACCACTCTGCATCTAGGCTGCTGCAAATGTCTACATTAACAGAAATATGATCAACAGGACAACAACATTAATCTGCCACGCAGGCAAAGACGATGAATGCTTTCCATGAAAGCCGACCATTTTCTTGGCTGGAGACAGGACTCCACTCATGGTAGTTACAGAGAGAGAAACGGTAGATTAAAAGCATGTTGAGTAACAAAAACATTTCAAAGTTTTGTACACAAATTATCTTCATAAAATTTAATTAACAAAAAGATATCATATTTATATTTTTAAATAAAATTATGAGAAATTTTGAAAGATAGAAGCTTTTGTTGTATATACAGTATGAGTAGGTTTAATGGTTTGGAACATGTGTTTCCTTTTAAGAGGTTATAAATTCAAATCCAGGAAACTAGGGTATGTATACCTTCTTAGACTTTACCAGTTCCCTTCTCTTATAGACTACATTGCATAGATAACCTTAAGTTTGTGCGATGACGATGATATGAACCTCCAGATAAATGTGACATGGATGACCTTCCTTTCCCCAAAAGATACATTGTTTCCCTTTCCTTATAAGCTGCATTGCATGGATAACCTTAAGATCATGTGATGAGGATGATACAGGTGATGTTGTGTGATGAAGCTGAGTTGCTACGGTGAATTTCCAATTGTTTTTAAGTTTAGATATGAGTTTTTCTTTGTGTCTATAGAGTCGACTTGAGTAAGGAAAAATATTTATAGTTATATGGAGTTTTGAGTTGAATTTTTTCAAGAAGCAAAAATCCATTTAGTTTTACTTTACAATTATTTTTATTTAAATAGAAGAAATAGAAAAAATTATAAGACATATTATATTTTACATAGAGAGGTCCTTAGTTCTCAATTTTTTGAGTTTTCATTCGCATTGAAATTGAATGCAAAAGTATAAAACCAAATGAAAGACATGAGCTTTGATAAAAACAATAATGGAACCATATCCAACCAATATGATCTTGCCTCATCATTATTTATTGCAAATTAAATCTTAAAAAATCCAATGAAAATGAGCAATGGTAATCATGTAACCTTAGTTAAATATCTGATGGTTTTCCTTGAGATTGATGTAATATAAGTGATTGGAAATCCTTCTCATTAGGGAACTCCCTTCTTGGGTTTTAATTGCATTTTGTCCTATGTATATCTATCCAATTTGGGCTACCTTTTACCCAAATTGCTTATTGTTTGTATTAAAGTCATAGTTATCTTCTAGGAGACTAGGGGTCATTAGGGAACCCCTTTCTTGGGTTTTAATTACACTTTGTCCTATGTATATCTATCCAACTTGGGCTACCTTTCACCCAAATTGTTTATTATTTGTATTGAGATCATAGTTATCTTCTAGGAGCCTAGGGGTCAATCTATTAATAGTACAAGTTTATGTCATATTTGTTGATGTAGTAGATGTGTTATACTCGTTTAAGTTTGGACTCATTATGCTCAATAAATTGTTAAGAAATGAATTTATTTTTTTTAGATAATTAATTTTTTTTTAAGCAATTAATTAATTAATTAATTAATAGGTAAAAAAGAATCCAAATTCCAACCCTGCTTGTATGAATCTCTTCCATAGTACTTACTACTCATCTCACACATAATCCTACTCCTTAGTTAGGCTTGACGTGAACAAATATATCCATTTAAAAGATCAAGCCAAATTATACAGCCTCATTTTGTAGTCTCGTCCAAGCCAAAGAAGAACTTATTGTAGTGCAACCTAGATCAAAACTTCTTGCAAGGTTTTGTTAACCAAAAAAATACAGATGTCGTCATATCATTCAAAATTTTTTTTTTCAGCAAATACACCTCTAAAATATTGGAGATGGACTCTCATTAACGTTTTGAGTACTTTCACGCACTGAAACAACATACAACTAGTGCCATCGGGCTGACTTTGATGGACAATTTGGGGTTAGCTCCTGCAATACGTTCCTTTCTCCTATAAAGCTAAAAAAGGAATAAACTGCAAAGTCTCTAGACAACCCACATGTTTCCACGTATCCCATTGGATTCTCCATTTCAAAAAAATTCCAGCAAGGACTATGTTTTCATGCAATTCTTGTTCATTATAGCTAGTGGAAAAAGGGAGGCAAAACTTTTCAAATATATCTCTAAAATATTATAAAACTCTTTTATGCAATTTAATACAACACAAGGTAGTTTTGTCATGAAAGTTACATATACAATGTATATGTGAGAATAATGTCAAACAAGAGAATCTTAAATGGTTTCTCTAAGAAACACTCACGTTTAGTTGAAAATGGAAGAGGTTTCTCAAGAAACACGTTACTTACCAAGAAGACAGAAACATGTGCCAAAAACAAGGTTTTAACCTGCTTTTTTTAAGTAACGAATTTCATTGAGTAACACCTCTTAAAGGTCATTGTACTAATGACTTAAGTTGTATTTTAACCAATTAAACACTAAAGCAACATCACTAGAAGCACGACATCATCTTGTAATTTTGATCTACCATTACCTATGTAGTTATTGTATTGTGATGAAAATTGATAAGCTATAAATATGTGTGAACATAAAGTGAAAGGAACCTAAAAATTTTAACAATCATAAAATTTTACATTGACAAGAATGAGTGACACCAAATTTCAACCTTACAAGTTCCTCTCCCTCATCAAATTTTTGGTTTCTATATTGCTTTCACTTTTGCACATTGAAACTTATGGCTTGCATTTATTCATCTATTATACATGTATGGAAATGCATCATGAACTTTAAACTATTTTAATATTGATTAAAGGTGTATTTATATGTAGGATAATTCATTGGAGTTTTCTCTCACTCCATATCTAGTGCAATAAAACAACATGTATATAGAAGATAATTTTGATAACCAAAACCACTTGATCTTCAACAAAAGAAAATTTAATCATTTTTTAAAGGATTTAAATAATGAATTAAATTTTTTATCAATTCAAGACGATATTGAATACCTCTATCATAATTTATGATAACCCTCTCTACTTCCAATAACAAGTTCTCTATTGAGGCGTTGGGTAAAAAGGAAAATAGAATGACCAACTCTTGGTATGATAAAGAGTGTAAGATTGCTAAAATATCCATTAGTGATGCTTCTAAGGAGTCCATAAAATCCAACAAGATAAATAGGTACAAATAACTAATTAAAAGAAAAAAAAAATACTATAGAAGTAGAAAGAAAGAGAAGATTTTACACCTCTCTAAGCTAGATCCTAAAAACTTATGGAGGCAAATTCTAACTCATAAAACTAATGGAAAGAATATGATTACTTTGAGAGACTATAATTCCTACCTTAAAAATATTTATGAATTTCTTGATGTCATGAACAAGATTCAAACACTTTCTATAGAGGAAGAAGGCTTTCTTTAAAAGACAAAGAGTTTGGGGTTAAACATTTTGCAAAAGGGAAAGCTAAGGACATTGAAGGTGACCAAGTAGAAATCCTAAAAGTTGAAGGGCCTATCCTCATTCCTTACATTTACAAGCTCTTCAATTTAATACTCAAGAAGGGTTTCCTTGAATGGGTGAAATCATGAAGATGGGTTACACTTTTGCTTGTTTTATGAGAAAAAAAAATTGTGTTTTCACAAGTTATTCAACTTCCCACATACAAAAGTATTTTTTTTATTTAGAATTTCACTTTACAGTAAAAACAAAACTTGTGAAGAATTGTGTTAGTTTTCCAATGACTATTTATCAATTTTTTTTATCACGATTTGATATGTCAATTTGACAATTGTTTAACAGTATGTTCCTTAAACATGAAATGAATGATAATGAGTTACTTATTTCTACAACAATGTATCTATTATTAAACTTATGTTTTTAAGAAAAAAAATATAATGCAACAATCTACAAAGACTCTATTTTATTATGACTACAATTTTGAATCTAACGGATGAATATTATAATTTCTAGAATTTTTTGAAGTTGACCAAGCTGAAAAAGTTGCATATTTTAAACACATGTTTTTATACACACTGTATCTATCTTAATTTTTACTTAAAACTAAAGTATACATATACCATTTTGAAAATAACAGTTTAAGGATTATGAATATATTTTTTTCCAAATTTTTCACTGTATATTTTTAGAGATACGGATATTTCATTTCACCAAGTCATAATTTGTGCTGAAAATATTATGTAGTGATTTTTTTTTAAATTAAATAAAATTAGATAAAAATAAAGAAAATGAAAAAAAATTATACGAATTGAAAGTAAATTCAATTTTGGAAATGATGGTGTCATTTTTGAAAACAAATTATCAGTATTTGCAGGAGTCTGCAACCTTCAAAGTTCAGTTACGCTGGGGCCAATTCTCTGGTTTTAGTTTTCAGTCCCAATTTCCTTTTTTCGGCCGAAATAATATTTTGGCCAAACAAATAATATTTCGGCCAAAAGACTAAAATCTAACAGAAACGGTAAAAAATGAACGGTTTCCAAGTTTTTTGACCAAAAAACCATTCTTTCGGTCGAAAAACGGTCGAATGAATTCTGTCCATCAGAAAAAAATTAAACAACACGTCGTATCATTTTCTTTCACGCCAAATTGTACAAATAGGCTTGCGACTGAACACATTTAACACAATTCATCGGATGGACAGACATATATAAGCTCGAGAATAGGGATTTCAAAGAATTTCTATTACTAATTGCAGCTGTGTTCTTTTCTTTCTTTATTTCTTCCCTATGTTCCATAGCCTTAATTGGAGGATCAATATCGATACATGGTGGTTTTTTAGAGAACTTAAACAAAGTTTCAAATCATGTTTTTGGTTTTTGTTGAATAAGGTAAATGATGTTTGTTCAAGTTTTTATTGGAATAACAATTTATATGTTGAAAGATAAACATTAGTATTTTTTCAAGGTGAAGTCTTTTTTGAACATATCTTTTACAGATAACTATAAAAGTCATGGGAAACCAAAGTTTGTGCAAGAGAAAATATGATCGCACTCGAGATGATACTCACCAAATCGAACAAAGGAAAGAGCTTTATCAGAGAAAGAAGCAAGAATGTGCAAATATTGAAGAAAGAAATGATGATAATGTCAATAGAGATTTTCAACAAGAAGAAGTTCAACCAGGTATGCATGCACATATGATGATCGAGCACACGACACACATTGGGACTGTATTCAGAAAGTACAAAATTCAAAGTATAGAATTCAAATTAAAAATATTGTAAATAATATAATTGATTGCAATTACAATTTGATGTTTTTCAAAAAACATAAATAGATTCGTCTCATAATGTCGAAGAAGACGTTGAAACTAAAATTGAATCAGAAGACGAATCACCTATAGGTATGTGTACAAAAATTTAGATTAATACAAGATGAACACTCAAGTATATATAACTTAGTGAATTTGTGTTTGGTTTATGTTTTTTAATATAAACTTTAAATTGAAATATGCAGGAGAATCTATCAACATTGATGATGTAATATTAGAAAATGTTGATATTGACAAATTTGGGAAGAAAAAAACTAAGCATTATATAAGATATCGAACTAAGAGTATGTATAATACTTATTTCAAAGATGAATCAGTAACAATCTAGGCTACATCATTATTGGGTATTCAAAAGTTGAAAAAGGATACAAAGGTGCAACATAATGTCTTTAACAATATAACTAGTGTATTAAAAGCTTTTGGAAAATCTCAAAAAGAAGATGTCTGTGTTGCATGTAAAACATTACAAACAACAATTGTTTTAGGGAGCAATATAAAATATTGTTTGACACTACACATGGCAAAAACTTTGGGAACGTCAAGAAAAACATTGCACAAACATAGAAAATTTCGTTTCCAAATAGATGTAAATAATGAATTGGCTTGTTGGACAGTGATTTCTAGACAACCCTACAAAGATAGACTTGTAGAAAATGTTAAAGAATTGGCCCATAATTGTTGGTTGGAAGAATATCGTGTTTCACCACATACAAGGGATGTGTTTCAGCGAAGAATAGCATGAAATCAATATGAAGAACATCCAAAACATACATTTCCATTGACACAAATAGAGTTGTTTAGTAAGTTCAAAGAAGAGCACAAAAAAGTTAAAATTTCCATCAATACATTTGTGCAACAAAAACCATGGTTTGTTAGACCCATCATTGTCCGTGACACATGTTGTTGTCATTATCATGTAAAGTTTGAGTTGTATTACGACACTTTTTTGGGTTTTGGTAAAACTTTATGGCCAGGTTCACCTCCTCCTTCCACAGTTTGTGTTTTTATATCTGAAATTCTATGTGAAAGAGAAGATGATGATTTATTTTACAAAAAAAAATGTGTTGGTGGAACGAAATGTGATCGTTGTGGAAATCTAAGTTTGTTTCATTCAAAGTATCATATTGATATGAATGATCAATCATTTTCTAATATAAGAGTCAATTGGAAGAGATATGAATATTTGAGCAACAGGACTCCACATTCTTCAAATGTTATTTCCAAAAGGCTTGACTTGAAGGTAGATAAAATCTATTTAATAGAGTTTTTGAAGAAGTTTGAGGAAGAAATATATAAATACACCAAGCATTCACATAGAGCTCGATGGAAAGATCTAGAATTCAAACAATTCCATGAAGTGTTTCCACCAGGGACAATTTTATCTTTAGTTGATTTTGCAGAGAATTACACATTCGCTGCACAAAAAGAAATACAGAGTGAATATTATCATTCTGATCAAGTCACCATATTTGTCCACATTCTATATAGACATGCTCAACGGAGTCTTCCAAACATAGAAATCACCAACGACAATCGACATGTTATTAAAGAATATCACTTTTATATAAGTGATGATCGAACACACGACACACATTATGTACAACATTGTTTTGATAAATTTTATGATTCATTGAAAGAACATGAAATCATATTCAATTGACATTGGATATGGTCTGATGGGTGTGTGGGTCAGTTCAAATCTGCATGATCATTCTATTGGTTATGTCATCTTCATAAAAAATTAAATATTACACATTGTTGGAATTTTTTTGAGACTGGTCATGGAAAAGGAGAGCACGACGGTGCAGGAGGATGTATAAAACGAGCACTTTGAAGGTATCAGTTGAAGCCTCATGCTGATCAATTTGAATCTGCTGAACAAGTTGTTGAATGGTGCAACATGGTGCTAAGCCATGAATATAATCCGTCAAGGGATGTGTGCAGGTGTGTCTATATATAAATGTTACATGTATGTACACATGATATATAAATTTGAACGTGTCCAAATTTATATTTAATCTTCAATCATTTTCTTGAGAGATTTCAAGTTAACAAGTTCTTGTCTTGTGTAGGTATTTTTGGCATGTTAGAATCGAAGATGTAAATATATCAATCTCATATGATGCCAATACAATACCTCGGACAAGAAAAATACATTCAGTTAAAACAAAAAGTTTTCAAAATGGGTTTGCATTTGATAGACGAAATGACTCTTGTTTTTGTTCAGTTTGCATAGACGACTCAGAATCTATAGATATTTGCGAGAACAAAAATGCAGGATATGTTAAAGCTTGGAGACATATTGAACTTAATGTAAAAGGGAAAATGCCACTTGCAAGCTTAGAGGAGATGGAATCAAATGAAACTATAGTGTCAGTTGATGGCGATAGAGTTTCTGATCTTGTAAAAGAAAGTAAAAATTTTATGTTTAAATTTTTTCAAATAACTTGTAGATACATACTTGTGTGATAATCTAACATGAATTAATTGCTGTCCAATATATCCAATTATTTGCAGGAGGTGTTTTTTCCATGGTTTCATGGTGCAGTCGTGACCCTCGCAGTCCAACTGCTCTCACCAGGACCTTCTTCGTCTCAGGCCCGAAGAGCTAAAATGCCCTTCAGATCCCATATCAGGACCTTTTGTTTCCCACAGGATTCTCTATTGATCTCCCGGCAGTCCTCTCGGGAAATTGGGTTTCTCTTTATCGCGAAACCTGTGAGCATGTTCCTCGTGCTATCCAAAACCCTGAAACCCGATGGGTCAAAGAGTCAACGCTCCCATTCCTGTCAGGGATTTCCCTATCGAGAAATGGGCGCCTGCAACGTCGTGGTTCACTTTCACTGCAAATCTTCGAACCTTGAACTCCGATATGCACGTGCGCTAATTTCTCACCACGTCACCTCCTCTCTCCGCTCTATCGGGAATCGCGGGATCGCGATTTCACCGGTCGCAATTCCTTTTCACTGTAAAACCCTGAATGTCGATATGCGATGCCACATATCCTCTGAGCTGTCACCTGGACCCACGCCTTCCGAATAAGTTGGGAAATTGCGTTTCGAGAATTTGTGATTTCTATTGCCACGACCCACAGGACCTTTCAAGTCCCGAACCCCTATATGCACGACACCTGTCAACACCAACCCCTATAGCAGTGGGACCCTTCGCAGCTCGTAGTTTCGCTATTTCTCCATGGTTCTTTTGACACTGATAACTCTGAAGTGCCAAACCCTGACTCTCCGGGATCTAGTGCCACCTGTCCCTATAGCGCTCAACGGCTCCGATTAAATCGGGAAATCACTAATCGCGATTTCAACGAATGTGAAACTATTACCTCCACAAACTCCAAAGACCGAGTCCTGATGGTCTTTGGTTCTTCCGTCCTATGCCTAAGGACTAATTCTGCGTAGCTTCTCCAAATCTGATGGTCAACGGGACTTCACGATCTTCCCCGGTGAACCCTGGCTGTCGATCCCCCTCCTTGGAGATTCCTCTTGCTCTAAACCTCCTTCCTGTTCAAACCTTCTCCTGGCTCCTTTTCCCAGGAATCACGAAGGAACTATCCCTCCTGAGCTTGTCAAATCTGACTTCTTCAGAGACTTTGTGCACACTGCTTGCACTCGAACTTCAACAACTCTCAAAGTGTTGAGTATTCCAGACTCTGTGCACTTCCGGCAACAACATTCTATGCCTTCCTTTGCTCAGACTAGCCACTGAGACTTCGAATTCAGCCTGCGCTTCTCCTGCACGGCTCTACCAACCCAATTCAACTTCTGGGCGAATGAGAATAAGGGTTTAACTGTTGAGCCTCATCAACGCACTCTAAGAGGATGAATTTGACTGCACTCTATGCGTGAATCTCCTGGCTCAAACAGAGAAACAATTGAAACTCATTCTCTTCTCTCTCAGACTTCAATTAAACCTCTGAAAATCACATGCACAGCATATTCAAAATAAAGTGCATACAAGAAAAACATACATTCAAGAATATATGAGCATCATACATAGAGAAACAACACCAAGCATGAAATTGAATCATAGACTCTTCTATTAATTCAAAAACATCTATACATGGGTGTTCTTCACAAGTTCTTTGCTTGCTCTTCTCTCCTTGCTCCTGAATGAATCATGTTGCAATGTACAAAGGAGGGTGTATATATCTCGTTTCCCTCTCGAAGTCTACAACTATCAAATCTACAATTAAATTCCTATCTTACACATTAAATCTATTAAATGCCTTCCTATCTACTAAGGACAAGAGCTTAAAGGCTCAAGGTACCCTTTACATTACAAGTGCGCTTCTTTATAAAGGACTTTAATTAAAGAGAGGTGCAACAAATCCCAAAGTATTTCAAAATGTGTGCTAGCGTTGTCCAACTGTTTCCCCTTAATTTGCTAGCTCGCTTGATGAGTGAGCGATGCTCCTGCATCATACTCCTCGGCTTGAAAAAATTTCATGGGATCCTATCCATGAGCTCCTGCACGGTCTGCCCATGTGTTTGTATCACTGCTTCATTTTCCCAGATAGCATCTTCCACTGGGTGATTCTTCCATTTCACCAGATACTCAAAATACTTATTTCACCTAGTCTTTCTTCCCACTCGCTTGTCCAGTATGCACTCCATCTGTGGCTTTTATGCTACTGGTAATTGCTTCTGCCACTGGATCACTGGTTCCTCAGTTCCAGCTTCTGCTTCTCCAGCCTTGTATGGGTATAAATCTGAAACATTAAATATCAGAGATACCTCGATGCCCTCTGGCAACTCAATTTCATAAGCATTTTCCCCGAATTTCTTCAGGACTTTACATGGCCCAATCTTTTTCATCTTCAATTTGCTGTATGTTCCCCTTGGGAACCTTTCTTTCCTTAAGTGTGCTAGAACCAAATCACCAACTTCGAACTGAAGTTGTCTCTTCCACTGATCGGCTCTGCGTTTTTACTCCTGGTTTGACTTCATCAGTCACTGCTTCACTTGACAGTGAAGTTCCTGCATCACCTCAGCGAACTCTTCAGTGCTAGCACTGCTAGTCGTAGTCTATTCTGACTCCCTAAGTTTAGAAACTCCCCTCGGTTGTGTTCCATACACAATATGGAATGGAATTTTTCCTGTACTCTGATTCACAGAATCATTGTACGCAAATTCTGCCTATGGTAATATCTGGTCCCAACTACTGTGGTGCTCTGTCACCAAGCTTCTCAACAAGTCTCCCAAGCTCCTTTTGACCACCTCGGTCTGTCCATCTATCTGCAGATGGTAAGTTGAACTAAAAGCAAAATTAGTCCCTAGCTTCTTCCATAGTGTCCTCCAAAAATGACCTATGAATTTGGTATCCCTGTCCGAGACAATGCTTCTCGGCAATCCATGAAGTCTAACAACTTCTTTGAAAAACAAGTTTGCGACGTGCATCGCATCGTTGGTCTTCTGACACGGAATAGAATGTGCCATCTTTGAAAACCTGTCTACCACCACAAAGATGGAATCAACCCCTCTTTGCATCCTCGGCAAACCCAATACAAAATCCATGCTTATCGCCTCCCATGGTCTCTCTGGTATGGGCAATGGCTGATAAAAACCTGCATTCTGCTTTCGGTCCTTCGAATGTTGACAAATTCGACACCTGTCAACAAACCTCTTTACATATGCTCGCATGCCCAGCCAAAAATACGATTCTCTCAGCTTTGCGAATGTCTTATCATGTCCAAAATGACCTGCTAACCCACCGCTGTGTTTCTCCTTTAGCAGATTTTCCCTCATGGAGCAATTCGGAATGCACAGTTGATTTCCTTTAAACGAAAATCCATCCTGGATCATGTAATCTATCCATGGACTCCGGTCTCTGAGAACTGGATTCTTAGTTGCTTTGTATGCTTCTCTGATGTCTGCATCTCCGGTATACATGTCTTTCAGATTTTCAAAACCTAACGTCTTGACTCTGAACTCCTGCAACAACAAACATTTCCTTCTCAAAGCATCAGCCACTTTGTTAGCAGTTCCTGAAATGTGTTTAATTACAAATGTAAAATTCTGCATGTACTCTACCCATTTTGCATGTTTCTGGTTCAACTTATCCTGTTGACTCACAAACTACAATGCATGATTATCATTGTATAACACAAACTCCTTGGGTATCAAGTAATGCCTCCACTTTTTCAATGTCTGTATGATGGCATATAATTCCTTATCATACATGGAGTATTTCAGCTTTGCGTCATCCATCTTCTCACTAAAATATGCAACTGGCCTGTCATCCTGACTCAAGACCACTCCTATAGCATATCCACTTGCATCACACTTCACTTGAAAGGTCTTCTGAAAATATGGCAACACCAACACTGGTTGCTCTGTGATCTTCCGCTTCAACAGATTGAAGCTCTTTTCAGCCTCTGTTGTCCTGTGAAAAGTCTTATGCCACTTTTTCATTGTGTCCATCATTGTTGCGCTGATTCCACTGAAATTCTGAAAGAATTTTCGGTAGAAACTAGCCAGTCCCTGAAAAATTCTCACCTCGAAAACATTTCTTGATGATGGCCAATTCTTGATCACTTCCACTTTCTCCGGATCCATTTTCAACTCATTCGCTGATATGAAAAAACCCAAATAAATGAGTTTTTTCTTCATGAAGGAACACTTCTGCATGTTGACCAACAACTTCTCCTGCTATAGTATTCTCATCACAATGGCCAAATGCTTCAAATGCTCAGCCTTCATCTTACTGTAGATCAATATATCATCCAGATATACGACGACAAACTTTCCTATGAATTCCCGCAGGACTTCATTCATCAACCTCATGAATGTGCTAGGCGCGTTCGTCAAGCCAAACGACATGACTAGCCATTCGTACAAACCTTCATTTGTTTTGAATGTTGTCTTCCACTCATCACCTTCTCTCATGTGAATCTGATGATATCCGCTCTTCAGATCAATCTTCGAAAAATAATTTTCCCCACTCAAGCAATCCATCAGATCATCCATTCTCGGCAGTGGAAATCTATACCTGATGGTAATTTTGTTTATCGCCCTGGAGTCTGTACACATTCTTCAGCCTCCATTCTTCTTTGGACTAAATACTGTCGGCACAACACACGGACTCAGGCTCTCTCTGACCAATCCTTTATCCAGCAGCTCCTGTACCTACCTTTTGACCTCCTCATTCTCCTGTGGAGTTAATCTATACGCAGCCTTATTCGGTAAGCTGGCTCTGGGTATGAGATCGACGTGATGACTTACACTCCTCATCAGTGGCAACAAACGAGGTAATTCGTCCATGATGATATCAGCGAACTCTCCCAGCAGTTCCTGAATCTCATCTAGCAAGTCGTCCACTCTTGTGCTAGTTAGGACAATCCTCGGATTTCTGACTACAAAGAACTATGGATCTTCTTTCTTCTCCATCTCTATGAGAAGCTCCTTCCCACTCATGAGAAGTATGGTATTGATTACTTCCGGCTTCACTTCTCTATCCTTTATCGGAAGCAATTTATGTGTCATCCCATCCTTCTCTAAGGTGTATGTGTTCATCCTCCCATCCATGAACAACATTTCGGTCATACTGCCATGGTCTACCCAACAATACATGACATACATCCATGGGAATAACATCACATAGGACTTTATCCTTATATTCACCCATTTTGAAATCAACTAAACATTGTTTAGTGACACTCACTTGATGTCTTTTCTGCAGCCATGATACCTTGTACGGACTCGGGTGATCAGTCGTCTCCAGCTCTAATTTCTCCACCTCTCGATCGAAACGAGATTGTCGGTGCTTCCACTGTCCACAATGACCTTGCATTTCTAGACTTTGGTCTTGCACGTGGTCCTGAACAGTCTGGTTCTCTGAGTTGTGTCCCCCACCTCTTTCTTAGGTGTTAAAAGAACTTTATGAACCATCAGTAACCTTCCACTTCCGGTGTCCTCATCCTCAACATCATGCCTCTGCGCCTCAGTGATGTGAGCTTTTCCTCTGTCTGTTTTCCTATCTGGACAGTGAACGGATTTATGTTCGTCCTTCCCACATGTAAAACATGTGATGATTCCTCCTCTGCCTCTTCCCCTACCTCTGGTACAAGGAAAAGTGTTCATGTCAGCATATCCGCCACCCTGCTCTGTATGCTGTCTCCTCGGCTTAGCATATTGTTGTCTTTGTTGTGAGGTTCCCCCTCTCTCAACCTTACCCTGAGGTTTCCTCCATTCCTCCTTGGGTTTCTGAGTTCTTTCTTGGGCAATTGCCTTGCCTCTGGGCTGACTTCTGCCTCTCCCTCACTGACCTTGTTTAC
>JASDQU010104840.1:89085-116525 GCA_032191745.1 Picea mariana | reverse complement strand
CGAGGTCATGTGTTGACGGTCTTATGGGGCCAAGGCCTATAGCCAGCAGGGCTAGCTCGTGGAAAGGGGCACGCGTAAATTTAGTTCAAATCTTAAACAGGAGCCCGATTTCCTCCGGGTAATAAATATGGGACCCGAGGAGCGTTGAACGGGTCCTGGACCAATGGGTTTAAAAAGGGGGCTCGAGGCTCTCGGCAGTTGCTGTTGCAGAAGGACGCGGAGGCCATTCTTCTAACAGTAGGGATATCTACTGGTGGGTGAGGTCATTTGAGCAGGCAGCATGGCAGGTTTGAAGAAAGAAGAACCTCCTTGTAGCAGTCGCACAACGGATCTACATTGAAAGAGAAATCTCAGCTGCGGGTTCTGCAACTACGAGATCAAAGGCATCTTTTCCAGGTTTATTGAGTTATTCAATATGTGTCCTTTGGTAACTGCCTGACAGTCTGTAGATCTGTGTTTACTCTTGAGATAGTTTCTGTTATTGTCATAACCACTAGATGAAACTGCCTGATCCAGTGTGAAAATTAATGAAACGTGGTCAGCAGTGATTATGAGGGTTAAACCCTTTACCAGTTGAAGTTGGTGCTATCTTCAGGGGGTTGAAGCTCCCTTCCAGGTAAGGCTGGTAAACGAGAGAAGGTTGTAGCCTACTACAGGTAGAAGCCTGCGTACTAGTATGAGTCTACACTAGTACATTGTTGTAGAATGTTTTCTTAATAATAATCATTGAAGACAGAGACAACAGCAGCGGTGGTTTTCTCCCGATTTGGGTTTCCACCTTAAATCCTGGTGTTCATGTGTCCTATTCTTATGCGTTAGTTTATTTTGCTGAATTACTGTTTAAAAAAAAAAAAAAAATATCTGCTGAATGAAGAAATCCATAATAAGATATCTGGATGTACTACTGTTTTCATAAGAATATACAACAACTGATCTCTATAAAGCAGACTAAGATTTGTCAATGAAAGAAAAGTTAAATCAAATAATTGATAGCTCAAACACTGATTCACCCCCCCCTCTCAGTATTTCTCAACACATAAATGGTATAAATAAACATCATTATACATTCATTTGATACGAGTCAAATTTCAGAGGAAATAAGAAGAAAAGAAGGCCGAATTTCTAGGGAGGATGAAGTCTTTTGGAGATGTGTTCTAAGGTATGTTATTTTCAGGTCATCTTACCATTTTTTCTATAACTTGTTTTCTAGAACTATTCAAATGGTGAAATTGCTATGGTATTGATAATACATATCAAGGTACCTCTGGTAAAAAGTTAATCTCTTGATTCACTATAATTATGGAGATACACTCTGTGGAAGATAGGGTTTGTGACCAGTCTTGAAGTTAGTCAATAAACAGGTGTTCCGGGTAAAACAGTCATAAATTCTTCATACAGAATCCAAATGAAGTATGAACACTTCCATTAGAAATATTATGGACTTTAGTTTCTTGTGTGCAAGTTTTAGAATCAGATGTTAAATATTGCGCGCGGGGCATGCTGTACAAGTTGGGTCTTTTGAACAGACCAGAATTGAATAAAGTCTACCATTCTTTCTATAAACTCTTTTTGGGGAGGATTCAAGGAGTGAAAATTGGAGGAGTTTCAGAGAATACATTGAGTAATATTATCTATAGGATCAGAGTACTCCAAAAATTGAAGAATTTCAAAAATTGAAGAATTCTCAGGAAGCATTATCAGGTTCTATGTGATGATTGGTTGATGGTGATGATTTAATGTAAATTTTTATTATCTCTCTTATATTCTTGGGTGGAAGGAAGGGGCAAGGATGGAGAGTTCAAATCTCGCTTGATATTGGAGGATTGTATCTTCCTCTTGGAGGTTTATCCCTCCCTTTACATTTGGAAGCTGTAGCTACCTTTGGAAGTCATTACTTCCCTTGAACAAAACTATTGATTATTTCTCATATATTGTCCATGGCGTATTGTGGTGTATTGGTGTAACTCTTATACTATTGTTCATTGCTCATTGGATATAATTGAATGGTTTAAGTATAAGTTGATTTTTTTTTTAAATTGTACTTGATACTGATTCATCCCCCTGTCAATATCAACACATTTGGTAGACTGGAACATGTCCCTGTGGACATTGATGGAGTAAGAACATTTGCAGATTTCGAGGTAATTGAGATAGTTGATGACAACTGCCCTTACCCTGCGCTATTAGGAATTGATTGGGCCTTCAATAATTCCACTGTGGTTGATTTAAATAAGAGACATATGAATTTTGAAAAACATGGCCTTAGGGTCATTGCACCCTTAGATCCAGATGAAGGTCAGCGATACACAGAGCCCATCAGAGAAGAAGACCACACATATGAACTGGAAAACATATACAAATTAACAGCCAGACAACAAGATTACATTAATCCCACAACCGATGGAAACTTAAGCTAGAAAAGTGACATCGTATGCTCATCAGACTCAGAGGAAGCACTGGAGAATTGGCAGAATAAAATTTATGAAGTATTTACAAGAATATGTGCTAGACTAACCAGAGAAGTTCGCTGGATCGACACAACAGTAAGTAACTTACCCACCTTTGATGGTCTAAATCCTTTAGAAACCTTCTTGTCGGACTTTGAAGAAAGTGTACCAATACAACAAAGATTGTTGGCAATGGATGAGGCCCTGAGAGCAACCCTAGCAAGATGGTGGGGGGCACACAAAAGTAACATTACAGATTGGATACAATGTCATACCTTGATGATAGTGTGGTTCTTAGCACAAGTGGAAGGCTACGAAGTTCGATACACAGGTCGAAGCTTCCCAAAGGACCATGTGAGAAGCTGTGAGGAAGCCTGGAGAAACATCCCTCAAGAACAATGGGTACACAAATTCATCAACACACTGGACACAACACGTATCAACTGGTACCTTCAAGTAGAGTTGCGCCTCATCACTACAGATTGAAAAGGTATGACTTAGAATTTTGTAACTACCTTCTTATTTGAAAGTCAATATCATTCAGTAGATCAAGCATTACAAGTTGTGAGACAGAAAGTATTCGAGGAGGCATATAGCCTTCCTTTGGAACAAGAAGAGGATGAATGGACTGCGCCTCTCCAGAAACTACAAGGTTGTTACAACATCAATGTTGATGAAGACAGTGATCCGAGGAAGGTGAACATCGCAGAAATAGAAGGTCAGAGAGATGTAGAAGGACTAGGAGTTGAGTTACCATTTATTGGACAACCGATCAAGATTAAGAAGGTCAATATTGGAACAAAATAGACCCCGAAGCTTGCTAATGTCAGAGATTATTGGGATGTTGCTACCATTGACAAAATTACAAAGTTACTGCATGAATATCCGAACTTGTTTCCAACCAAGTTCACTGATATGAAGGGAATTAAAGGGCCTATGGTCAAGATGAGGATTCCTTTAAATCCAAATGCTAGACCAGTGAAACAAAGACAGTATAGACTGAACCCTAAATATAAGGAAAAAGTGAAAATTGAGCTCGACAAAATGTTGGAAGCAGGGATTATAGAACCCGTCGAAGAGTCAGAGTGGATTAGCCCTATGGTGGTACAAGACAAGGAAATAGGAGAGATCAATATATGCGTAGATCTCAGGAAGATGAATGATGCTTGTTTGCATGACCCCTTTCCTACACCCTTCACTGACGAAGTGTTAGATAATGTGGGAGGCCAGGAAGTATATTCTTTTACAGATGGATTTTCAGGATACCATCAAATCCGGATTTCCAAGGAATATCGCCATAAGATCACATTTGCAACAGAATGGGGATCCTACCAATATATAGTGATGCATTTGGATTAAAGAATTCCCCAACCATCTTTTCCAGGGTGGTGGTCAAAGAATTCAAGGAATTTCTGCATAAATTTCTAGAAGCATATTTTGATGATTGGACTGTTTTTAGTTTATTGAAGAATCGTATTGAATGTCTAAGGATAATGTTGGATAAATGCAGGCAATGCCAAATTTCCTTGAACCTAAAGAAATGTGTTTTCTTTTCACCATTTGGAGTGATGTTAGGTAATATCATAAGCAAGCAAGGATTGCTGGTAGATCCATCCAAAATTGCCATTATAGTTGATCTAACCCCTCCTACTTCAGTCAAACAACTACGCACTGCATTGGGACACACAAGATACTACAAAATATTCATTAAAGGATATGCTCAAATTACAACACCCATGGAGAAGTTGTTGAAGAAAGATTGTCAGTTTAGTTGGACAGAAGAATGCCAATAGAGCTTTAACACACTGAAACAGAAAATGGTTACTGCACCTATTCTGGTTTTCCTAGACTAGACCAAGGAATTTCATGTGCATGTCGATGCGTCTTCCATTTCTTTAGGAGTTGTGTTAGCACAACCTGGAGGAGGATATATTGACCACTCGTTAGCCTTTGATAGCAGGAAGTTATCAATTGTTGAGATTAATTACACCACCACTGAGCGAGAAGGACACTTTAAAATGTTTACTGATCATTCCGCGCTGAAATACCTAGTCAACAAGCCATTTTTGGAGTGAAGGATATGCAGATGGCTTATGCTATTTCAAGATTATGATTTTGAGATAATAGTAAATCCAGGGAGAATGAACAAAGGTCCTGCTCACTTTCAAGGTTGGAACATGGTGAAGAGACAATCAGTTTGGAGGATGCACTACCGGATGCACAACTAATGGCCATTAGAAATATTGATGACCACTTCACAGAGATAGTCCAGTTCCTATCAATAGGAATGACACCTAGTGAGTACACAATTCCTTAGAAGAAACAACTAGTATTGTGCGCTGCAAAATTCTCACTTATAGTTGGACATATATACAAGATGGAACCTGATGAGATATTAAGACAATGTGTTATGGAGGCAGAATGACCTCTGATCCTCGTAGAAGCTCATGAAGGCATCGCAGGAGGACATTACGTAGGGAAAGCAACTGTGTAGAAGGTTCTTAGAGCTGGCCTTTGGTGGCCTACCTTACACAGAGATGCTAAAGACTATTCCAGAGCCTACGATGTATGCCAAAGAGTTGGGAAACCTTCCAAAAGAGATGAAATGCCACTAGCACCACAAATGACCCTACAAGAATTCACGAAATGGGCCATTGACTTTGTTGGACCTATAAACCCACCAGGAAAGCACACATAATCAAGGTACATAATTACAACAACATAATACTTGACCAGATCGGTCGGAGTAAGAGAAGTTAAGGACTATAGTGCAAATATAGCTACGCGCTTCATATTTGATGACATCATAACCATATTTGGATGCCCAAAGACCCTTATGAGTGATCAAGGTACACATTTCATCAATAAGACAGTTGAAGCCTTGACTGAAGAATTTGCAGTCTACCATCAAAAGAGCACACCATACCATCCACAAGCAAATGAGACAGTTGAAGCATTCAATAAGATCTTGGAGACAACTCTCATGAAGATTTGCAATGTGAATAGGGATGATTGGGATCTAAGAGTACCAACAGTATTATGGGCCTATAGAACCACTTGCAAGAAGCTGACAATGTAGACACCTTTTAAGTTGGTATACGGTCTTGAAGCTATTGTTCCAATGGAATATTTGGTACCAAGCCTAAGAATTGTTGCCTTTACAGATATGGATGACCCTGGCATTGTTCAAGAGAGGCTTGCATAGTTGATTGAATTGGAGGAAGATAGATTTGTTGAAGAATTACATCAACAAGTACATAAGGAAAGAGAGAAGGCCTACCATGACAGGCACATCAGGAAGAAGGAATTTAAACAAGGTGATCTAGTCCTGATATATGGCAATAAGTTCATCAAAAATCCAGGGAAGTTTAGAATGCATTGGCTAGGGCCATATGAGATCGCTTATGTTACAGAGGGAGGAGCTATGTAATTGAAGACTCTGAATGGGGAGTGGAAGGAAGGATTAGTGAATGGGAGCCGGTTGAAATTGTACTATGACAACTAGTTGCCCCGTAGTTCTCAGTAAACGAAAGAAGAAAAGAGTATAGGTATCAGGTGTAGTTGAAACTGGGTACCAAATACAGAAAATATAGTCTGCACAAGGAGGAAAAGGAGGCATAGAGCAGAAAGCAGAGGCTACACTGCGTAGTCAAAAGTCGAAGTAAAAAAGAAGGATCAGGCATGAAGTGCTGTTATAACCCTAATTTGCACCATACATGCTTACCTGGCATCAGGCCATCTCAGATCCCTTCTTTGCCAAAAGAACTGTTGAACAACTCTTTAAAAAACCTCTTTTATAAGGGCCCACGCTCCGTACTCCATTACTGCACACGTGTACATGCTAGCTGACCTAAAAAAACCCGTGTGGACCAACAAAAGCACGAAAAAAGGAAAGTTGTCGACGAAACACACAGCTTTGGGTGAGTTAACTGAAACTTTAGACCATGCATGGCTGAGGGTTTGTCCAAATACCTAGCTTCTTCTAGCCTACAAAAGAAGGGCTAGGGGTCCCATTTGGAGGAGGAGAAAATAGAGTAAAGAAACTCTGCCCAATTGCATATTCCTGTCGTCCCAACCCTTTAGCCCTCCTTGTGCAAGAAGAGATACAAAGCAAAGAAGTTGGAGGACATTTGAAAGAGGAGCCCAGGATCAGGATTCATGGAGCAGTGGCTGGTCTCAACATTTGTAAGTTGATTCATTCAAAGTTAGTGATAAAGAAATTCTTTTCCCATCCCACTATATGAGTTCTTCATAGATCAATAAATATATGTTTGAATCTCTAACCCATTAGTCTATAGGTAGAATGCATGTGTAGTTTGTTTCTTGTTTTGTACGCAGGTCAATCTTGAGAGGATAGTCGCCGACAAGTGATCAAGCATGAAAGGGGATCGACATCGAACATTCGAAACAAGGTATGTCGCTCTAAACCATGTATTTGCTGAAAAGGAATGGGGTTTAAGTCTAGGGATGAAGGTAGAAAGTAGATTTCTTTTGATCATAGATGCATGCATAAGATAACCCTATTTGCTAGTCCGTAAGGGGATTTCCCTCACAATAGAATTTGCGACCATACTGGGGAAGTCTCTAGGGTTCCTGGAATTTTGTTTTTGGGTAGTTTTAAAAGACTGGTTTTCTTGCCTATTTTTTTTTAGTTTCTGCAAAGTCTGAGCTAGCAAAGAGTTGGTTTTCCATACCAACTGTCTCTGTTATTTGCTTGACTGTGTTTTTTGGGGACCCACAGAGGTACACGCGGCCTGCATAAGGTATGAACGTGTGTACCCACACCCTACTCTCTTATAGTCCGTGTGTGAACGCTAGCTGAAGAAGTAGCAGTAGCGTGTAGATTCCAGAAAATTTTGGAGGCATTCATCCTCTTCCCTGTTAGAATCAGTGATTCTCAGGGGTTTTCTGGAATTCTTTCTAAGTCTTGGTTGTTTGTGGTCTTGTCTCATATTGGTTTGTTTTACGAGTTTTTTCCTTACATTATTTTCCTTGTTTCTATTAAAGAGCGTGTCTAAGCCTTCAGGAGATCCTGGTTATCAATATCAGTGGTCTCTTCCTGGTTTGGATTGTTTGTTTTTATTTTTTCTCAGAGTTTTAGAGATACACGCGGCCTGTAGAAGGTCAGCCCATGTGTACACACCCTCTAGCTCTATACAACTCGCATTCACACGCTTACTGTTGGATTATCAGTAGTGTGCTTGGGCAGGACAGTTTTTGTTGAGGGTAAGGGAGTCATCCTTTCCCTTGATGAGAGTTATACCTCTCAGGTATTTGAATCTCTGTCTTAGCAGTCAATAGCTTAGGATTAATCTTAGCCTTAGCTTGCTTTTTCTCATTTAAAAAGCTGTCATAAAAAAGTATTTTTTAGGGTTTTTAGACAAGTGTAAGAGTCATTTTTAAAGTTGCTAGTGTGTGATTTGTTGAAGTGATTCTTTGCAATCTGCGATTAGGCCAGAATTGTTTTTTTTGGTTTTTACTTGTTGGTATTTTTCCTTTTTGCTTTATCAACATTTAAATAATAATAAAAAAAATCTCTTTCATTTTCTTGTTTGGTTGAAGAGTGTGATTTCGCATTATTAACCAGGGAAAAGTTTTTATTTCATAAGTTCTTTGAATTTTACTTAGATCATAAGTAGCTCATAGTCGAGTGAAATTCCTTTTGAGTTTGCTATCCAAAATCTTAGAAAATTAAATTTTTTTTTTTTTTTTTGAAAAGTTGTTGAAATTTTGCATTAAGTGAAAGTTTTTGTTTCCAGCTTTTTACTCATTTTTACTTTCGTCTTTTACACATCATCAGTTTCACTTTCATACCCCTTGATGTAAGACAAAGCCATAAAATTAATGCTAAATCTAAAATTTATTAGACTTTTATGTTTGTAGGGTTAACCAACTAGTTCAGGATTAGGGCCTTGGATTAGGTTGGAGAGGAAACTCTTCAAGGCCATTTAAAATCAAACATTGGAGTCTGAGTTAGGGAGTGTCTAAGTCCAATATTGTGAAAGTTATCTGGGACCCCCCTCTAACACAGGGGATAAACACGAGGTCACGTGCGGAAAGGTAGCAGAGATAACCCATCCAAAGCTGGACCAATCGTAGTGGAGAACACATATAGAGGGCTTGTTTTGGGATTCCGTCGATTGCATTTTCCACGGGGCTTCGTGGGTCTCGAATCCGTTCAAGATCCTCAGTTGTCTTCTGGACCACTTGCTTTCGATACACTTGATAGGTTTCAGGCTTGATACCCTGCTCATTGTGGTCTACCCGACTTTCGACTGCACCCGCATGGTGACTGTTCACACACTAGCAACCTAGTTGCCTATGTTTTCTAGGGACATACACAAGTGACTGCGGGGGTATACCACGGTACCTAGGACAGACATCGGGCCACGCTTTGTAGAGTATACTCGGAGGGTGCTTCCATGTTCATGTTTCACTTGCACCGATAAGTTTCTCTAGTGTTGGTTGTTGTAAGTGTTCTTCCAATTAATTTAGTGTTTGCCTATCTTATCTTATAGGGACTTTTGTAGTGTGTGTTAATTTTGAACATTTAGACTACCCTAGAGTGTCTTTGATCTTCTCACACAGTGGAATATCATGAGCTCAGCCAGTCATGAAGGCTTCTTGGCCTGCCACTGGTTACACTAGAGCCACCTCCGCCACCACTAAGGCGAAAGCTAGACCAACAAGGGTCTTTTGAAGCGACCGGGTCACAAGAAATTGTGCCCGACCAACATCTAGAGGAATCGACCGTTTTAGACCTTGGAGCACAAGATTTTGGTCTGGTTGAAACTTCCACCACTGATCTTTCGGCACCCACCATCATACCGATTCATACTTACGAGTGCCAGACAGTGTCGCACACAACAATGGAAACAAATGTTGTTACTCCTTCTAGGAATTCTTCAATTCCCACTACGGTTGTCACCACAGGAGAGTTTACACCTCCTAACCCACCATCACCGGTCCGAGCCACCATGGTCTTGACTGCAACTACATCGCACAGTGGTCCAACCTCATCTTTGGCAATGTCCACCACCCCTTTCACACCAAGTGTGACAAGCCCTCCATTCTCATATGGGATGCCTAGTTTGGGTACAAGTCCTGTACTTTCCTACTCCACTTTACAGACTTCAGTTCTACGGGCAGGGAGCTCTAGTGCTCCTCTACAAGGTCACATGGGGGGCTCTCCTGATCCTTTTAACGCTTTCCCTTATGGAGGGAGTCATATACCACCTTCGTCCCCTTCACTCGGTGGCTCACATCAGCAATCCGCTGAGCAACCTACACACCATAGCTTATTTGGAGCGGGGAGTCAAGGACCACCTTCTCATAATATGCCAGTAGGTTTGACACCGTTTTCTTTGATAGGAACATTTGGTAACAACACTTTCTTATCAGCCGCCTTCTCGACTAGGGGCAATCCTAGTTTTGGACAACCTATTCCTATGCAGGGTACTATTGCTGCATAGGGGGAAAACTTAGGAACTTCTTCCGCATCAGAGCCTAGGAATTCTTGGCAGGGATCCGTTCCCTTATTCGGAATGCCGATCTGGGGTAATTCTTTCCATAATCAATGGAACCCCAGACAAACTACTATGCCTATCCCCATGGGACCGACATGGGGCAACCCTTCCCAAAGTCCTTCGAATGTAATTCATGCCCAACCATCTATGTCCTATTTTGGAAATCAGCCGATGATATCTCCACATATGCAAAATCCATACGCTGGCTAGGGCCATGGTTTCTACCAGAATCTGGGCCAGCAGCCGAACTTTTCCTGGCAACCTGGTGCCAATCAAACTCCAGGTCCATTTTTCCCAGGTTATCACCAACAACCCAAACTACCCTTCCTGGCAACTTTGCACTTGCCAGATTTGACAAGGTTGTTGAATGACCCTATCTGTCATGATCCGCGTTGGCCTCCTATGCCGACAAAGTTGCCTTTGGATATTCCAAAGTTCAAAGCCAAGCCTAATGAATATCCAGGAGATCATGTGACTACCTTCCATCTTTGGTGCTCATCTAACTCATTGAAAGATGACTTCGTACAGTTGCAATTGTTTCAACGTACTCTCATTGGGAGTGTCGCGAAATGGTACATTGAGCTTGATCACTCAAGATACTCTTCCTTCAACGAACTATTGATGGATTTCCTAAACCATTTCCAGTTACTTGTGAGATACAATGCTGGCACAGAGCTGTTGGCCAATTTCGAACAGACGACAACGACCATATCTTTGATCACATCCGAGAATGGAGACGCTAGAAGAGTTTAATTAAGGTGCCAGTCCCACCAACATTCCTGCTTGAGTGGTTCCTTAAGTCTTTGGTCCCACAATTATCCAAAGACATCGTGATGTCTGGAGTATTCTCCAAAGAAGACACCATCATGAGAGCCCAATAATTTGAGCTCATCTATTCTCAGTCCGCTTTATTATACAACATCTTGCCAGATGCACCAAGCTCAATACTAGATAAAACTAGATAGAGAGATGGACCACATGCCGATGGTATTGTTGGATCAACACAAACAAAGCCCACTGAGCAATTGACAAAGCAGTTGCAGTAGTTATCTATACAACACACAGTGGCCAGCCAAAATACTACTTTGGCTGCTCCCCCTACCAAAACGTCGGAGTCACACACAGTGCAATCGACTAACCCAAAGGCCACCCAACAGCTTGAAGGAAAGAAAAAACAATGAAAGAAGGGCAAGGGAGATAAAAAACCTACCGATAATGCTGGTGGGGAAAACACTGAGAAACAGAAGGCGAGGTATCCATGCAACTTGTGCACAAAGGACCACCTGACCCATCTGTGTCCCCGGTTTGCAGAAGCCCAAAAGTTTATGATGCAGCAACAGCTTGCTGTGTTGACCAATCCATTTCAACATGGGAAAAATCTAACCCAAGCCTCTATAAGCACGGAAGGGGGCACCCAAGAACCCTCTCCGTCTTCGAACAACCCCACATCCACGAACCTATATATGGTGAAGGGTGATGCTTTTATATCAACTAGAGCGCATGACTATAGTAAACCAAGCACTTCTGAGAAGGGCAAAGAAGCCGAACTCCCATCTCTTCCTCTATATATTGAGAAGACGTTGGGTGAAACAATGGCACGCATCCCCAAAGGTTTGTTTAAAAAAGATTCTCATAACCCAAATGCAATGACCACCCATAACTACTCTGTGGTGGAAGATTTATCACAAACCCCTTGTGCAATGTCCACTTTGGAGGTCCTCCAAAGCTTCCCTTCCCAGAGGAAAGCCTTGTTAACTACTTTAGGATCTACCAAGACTTGTAATCTGGGTACAATCATGATGGATACAACCGAATTAAAACATCGTTTGCCTTACCATGTAGCATTTCAGATAGTAGTGGCTTATCCCACAAAAACTTTTACTCGGAATATCTTCCGCATGGTGGTTGATGAGGGTGCCTCGACATGCATTATGTCATTGGCATGTTGGAAGGCCGTTGGCCAGCCCATTTTGTCTCCATCACCTACTCTCCTCACTGCTTTCAATGGTCATTCGTTCCGACCACATGGTATCCTTCCGTCTTTCCCCGTGCAGTTAGGAGGGAAGACCATGTGTGTTGAAGTAGAGGGAGTTGATGCTCCCCTCGACTATAAACTCTTGTTAGGAAGGAGTTGGACTTATGCCATGCAAGCAGTGGTTGCTACAGTTTTCTGGGTCTTGTTGTTTCCACACGAGGGCCGAATTGTGACCATCGATCAATTGTCTTTCTCCAGACCTGACCCTGCATTGGGGGCATCCATGGTCTTGATGATTGATAATCCTCAACCAGGTGTCATCAATGTAGGGGTTGGTTTGTGCCCATCTTTGATGGGTACCTTTGATTACCCGCCCCCTCAAGGCGATATCAAGTTTATATCCAATCACCATAAGGTTGATATTTTTCAAGTTTCGTCATTCCGCACGACTTACTTCGACGACCCGTGGATACTTCCTTCCCCATCGGCCATGATGGATGGGATGGGGCACCCGGGCATGTCTATGCCCTTGTATGCAACTAAAGTAGTGTACTCTTTAGTCCAGCAAGCTTCAGCTAGCATTGATCCAACTCCTGCACAAGAGTTCGATCCACTTCTAGAGCCTATTTGGGCTCAGGGTTCTCTTGCTGGCACCGATTCATTAGACTTGGTCTTGCCCTCTGACGAAGCAATAATTGAAGCAATGACTAGTCCAAACAAACCCTGGGAATATCTTCATCATAGATCATACTTCCTCCTAGAGTTAAGCTGAATCGGAGCAAGAGAATTCACCGTGACTATGACGGGAGATCGATCTTGTCCTATTAATCTCTTAGCTACCCACAAAGTTTATGCTGAGGGTAATATGGAAACCATTGCTGAAACCATACCGATCAATATCTCCTGAAACCCTGGTGTCATGGAGAATTTTTTCGTCGGAGTTGACTGCTCCCCCAGAGAGATTCAACTCTATACAGATCTTTTCAAAGAATTCCATGACGTTTTTGCCTGGTCTTATGAGGAAATGCCAGGTATCGATCCAAAAATAGTTGAATATGAAATCACAACATATCCTGATGCCAAGCCGGTTCAGCAGAAGCTTCGTCCAGTTAATCCTAAGAAAGCAGCATCCATTAAGGTTGAGATTGAGAAATTTCTAAAAGCCGGGTTTATCTATCCTATCCATTTGACCCAATGGGTGTCAAACCCCGTGTCGGTCAATAAAAAATAAGGCACGATTCGTGTATGTACGAACTTCCATGATTTGAACAAGGCATGTCCCAAAGATAATTTTCCCACACTGTTCATTGACCATATCATTGATGAATGTGTAGGTTGCGAAGCCTTTTCTTTCATGGACGATTTTTCGGGATATAATCAAATACAAATCAAACCTGAAGACCAACACAAAATGACATTCATCCGTCCATAGGGTACATTCGCATATCGTAAGATGCCTTTTGGTCTCAAAAATGATGGAGCCACCTTTCAACAAGCCATGTATTTTGTTTTCCATGACCTCAAGCACATAGTCGAGGCCTATTTAGATGATTTAGCATCTCGATCTCGTAAGAGAACGGATCATCCCACATACCTCTAACTTATCTTTGAATGTTGTCACTACTTTTGGATTCACTTGAATCCAAACAAGTGCAGCTTCTGCGTAATGTCGGGATGATTATTAGGTTTCATAGTGTCAACAATAGGGATCATGGTCAATCCTCTCAAGGTTGAGGCAATAATTCAGTTTCCCCCCCCACGCACAATCCTTCAACTTCAGAGTCTATAGGGCAAGGCGAATTTTCTAATATGCTTTATCGTTAACTACACCGAGATCACCAAGGGATTTATGCGCTTACTTAAAAAAGACATTCCATTTTATTGGGATGATGTCGCTTAGCGCTCTTTCGCCATATTGAAACATGCACTCACTATTGCCCCTCTGCTCCGGCCACCTAACTATAACAAGGATTTCCTATTATATCTGGCTGCGGTAGAGTCAACCATTGGCACGGTCTTAGTTCAGGAAGATGACTTGTTCTCAGAATATGTCATCTATTACCTGAGCCAAGGCCTCGTAGGACTAGAACTCAATTTTTCTCATATTGAAAAACTTGCGTTGGCAGCAGTCCATGCTGTTCAACGGTTCCGTCATTATGTTCTGTTTTGCAAGACCACCGTTATTGTTGTCGTGAATCCATTTCAATACATGTTGACACGACGGGTAATAGGTAGAAAAATCAGTAGATGGATAGTCATCCTCCAGGAGTTTGACTTGGATTTTGTTTTAGCGAAGTCCAAAAAGTCACTGATCTTCGCAGAACTCATTTCGGAGCTTTCAGTTGAGTCCAGTGATCTTGTGCCCGAAGATTCGCCTATTAGAGGATATATGTTTTTGATCACCTCTTCGGATCCCTGGTACAGAGATATACTTATCTATATACAAACTTTGAAGTGCCCCACTACTGCTTCTCATGATGAGCGTCAATGCATACATCATTAGGCTAAGAATTATCTCATACCCGATGATACATTGTATCGGAGAGGTGTAGACTGCATCCTACGTCAATGTCTCACTCATGAAGAAGTGGTTATCATGCTTAATGATTGCCATACTGGAGCTTGTGGTGGTCATTTTTCTGGGTTGGAAACATCCCAAAAGATTCTACGAGTAGGTTACTTCTGGCCAACACTTATCAAGGATTGTATCAAATCAGTCAAGAAGTGCCATTCTCTTGGAAGATGAAGGCACATCCCGCTCCCATGTTTCCTGTCATCATAGTTGGTCCCTTCAGCAAGTGGGGGATTTATTACACTACATGCAACCCTCCTTCAGCAAGGGGGCACCTCTATATCATCGTAGCTATAGACTACTTCACAAAGTGGGTTGAAGCTATGCCAACGTTTAAAGATGATGGAGAGACTGTAGCTCTCTTTTTATTCAATCAGATAATAACAAGGTTCAGCGTCCCGAGGGAGATTGTCACTGACCATGGCAGTCACTTTTAGAACCAGATGATGACCAAGTTAACGTCAAGGCTTGGGTTACGGCAAGAACATTCATCACCCTACTACCCCCAAGAAAATGGGCAGGTGGAAGCTGTAAACAAAACTCTTAAGACCATTCTATAGCGAACTATCAACTCAGCCAAGTCAAATTGGCATTTGATGTTATACTTGACATTATGGGCCTACCAAACATCTGTTAAGATTGCAACCAATTTCTCACCTTTTCAACTCGTTTACGGGCTAGAGGCAGCCTTGCCCATTGAATGTGAGATCCCGTCTCTAAAATTGGCAGTACAATTACTGCCAGACACTTCTCCACTTGAAGAACGGTTAGTATACCTTGAGTGGCTCAATGAGTAAGGTCGTGATGCAGCCCTGGTCAACGAGGCTCACAAACATAAGGTCAAGTGTCAGTATGATAGGTCTGTTCATCCTCGGATTTTCTCTGAAGGTGACCTTGTCCTAGTCTATGACCAAGATAAGGACCCCCTGGGGGCAGGAAAATTCAAACCCATGTGGTTCAAACCTTTCATCATAAAAGAGGTTCTAAAAAAGGGCGCTTATTTTCTGGTTAATTTTGAAGGGAATTCTTTGGCGGAGCCTAGAAATGGGCTCTACCTCAAGAAGTATTACTCATAGGCAGGTCACTGTGGGTAACTTTTTGTAACATATGTATAGTCTTTGTACTATTACTTTTTAGTTTCTTTTAGTGTTATGGACGTGTCGTTAATGTTATATTTTGTCACTGTGGTAGATGTCAAGTGATTCCGAGGTGTTCATTAGGTATGCAGACGGTGCTAGTCGGCACACTTAGAGGCTTACCTCCGCAGCTTGGGTAATCTTTACACCTCAAGGCCAGTTATTATCTTCCGAAGGTATATGCTTAGGTGACACCACAAATAATGTCGCCGAGTATAGTGCAGTTATTGAGTTTCTTCGTGATGATTTTTCATTGGGTATCTCTCATCTCCGGGTTTATCTCGATGCTCAACTGGTTGTGTCTCAGTTAAATAGAGTATACCGGGTTAAAGATCCAACTTTACACCGACGATTCCTTAGGGTACGTCTCTTAGAACGAAACTTTGATTATATTACATATTTTCATGTTCCTAGGAGATTAAACCAAGTTATAGATACTCTAGCTAATCAAATTTTAGATTGGCATCTTGCACATATATGAAAGAACATTCACGTAAACATGTAAATACATTTTTTGCACACATGATCCATAAGACACAAAAGACCAAAAACACCATATATAATATCATAAGGTAACCAGAGTACATAGATGGACACAAGTGCCTCAAAAATAGGACCAATAATGAGTCACAAGGCTTATGCCCTCAAAAAATATACAAGTAGTGCTCGTGGCACATCAAAAGGTCTAGCTAAAGTCAGGGCCTGTGGGCCCTGTTATACTAGTCCACAACGTTGGCTAAACGCTGAAACAATCGGACCCACGTCCGTGGTGTCCCCACTACATGAGGCTGCATAGATGGTGGCAGGTCCTCAATATCTGCCATCGGGACCATGTGAGTGAGCACAGTAAAGTTACGCTTGAATCGTCTCAACACCCTCTTAGCCTCCCCGGTTGGAAGATCTCCTGCTACTGCTGGTCCCCCTGCGACGGCATGTGCAACCCCTGGTTGAGGACAACACCTATTCCTTGCGTAGTTAGCGGGTCGCACTGGTCCCACGTCTGCACACAATGAACACATATCTGTCAAACACTCTGGCATAACAAAAACAAATGATATATATAACAAAACAACATAAAAATTACATATGTTTAAAACACAAAAGCTACAAAGGTAGAGACTTACCCATCTCCCCTCGCTCCTCACCAGGAGGTACGTGTATCTCAGGGTCTCTTGAAAAATCAATCCCGACATAGGGGTAATCCTTTATAATCAAGATCTGTCGTGACAACCATGCAAAGAAGTCATCATCGAAGGACTCATTGGTCCTTCCGCCACCTTGTTGCGACAGTAATACTACCCATCTACACACAGTAGGAAGAGAGGCCTGATGTCCTCGTACCACTACTCGAGGACTAAAACTCAGAACTCTCTCAAAAGAGAACGAACACAGAATGGTCCCGAACCCGAAGTTCCTATGTGTCCGCAAGTGACAATCTGTCAGCTATCTTTTCATACACTCAAGCAATGTGGTACTCCAATAAAAAACTTGTGCATTTAAGCACTGGACTGCACAGTTCATCTGTGCATGAGACGCCTGATGTAGAGTCGTAGACCCAGTAATTCGCCCAATAAGCAATACTATCACCTGTAGCGATAAGTTAGTGATATTTCTTATGGGAACCTGGGTGCTCGCGCGGTCTGTATCAGCTGCATAGTATAGGCCTATCAATTCCGCTATGTTATGCGGCCCCGCAGGAAAAGTCTGGAAATTGATTGGTTCCCCTCTCCTAGAGAGGCCAGTCAAAATGTAAATGCCCTCGACCATGGGCACCAATGATTGCCCCTCTAACATGAATGCCTCTGCATCTGGACGCCAGTAGTCAACCAAGGCATTCAATAGCCTAGGTTGTTCCCGCATGAAAGGACATAGGAAAAACTTGAGTAACCCACACTGCATCAAAGTAGCCACAACATTGGGGTCTTCCCCGACCAACTCACTCACCTCTTCATGCTCTCTTTCTCTCCAATGGACTTACATCCTGCAAAACACCAAGGTTTAGGAGGGTTAACTCTTTCTTTTTATGCCTTTTTCATTCCATAAGGGGGTCCACACATGCTGTATTGGTGACAGTCGCGTGTACACGCGTGTAGAGTTTACTCTGCCCGAATGTACATGCGTCCTGTCCAGAGACAACCCACGTGGACCTAGGGCCGACCTTTTAAAGGTCGATGCCCCCCTAAAAAATGAAACCTAATGCACAAATAAAGACATAAAATGCAAGATAAGGGAGTTTGTACTTACTTGGTCCAGACAAAAGTTCATTTCGTCCACTGTAGCTCCCGGAATCACCACTTTTGACAAAGGGAGTCTTTTGGCTCCAGAGCCAATTTCCAAATCAACAATGGTGATAATGAGCTGCCAGCTTCTATTTATAGACTTTTTGGCCTCTTTTTGTCACTTTTTTGGCCTCCCTTATCATTTCATTTATATCAAAAACCATTTAGAGTGATTCAGGAGTTTCTTAGGAGGGATTTGATCGGGTATTGGGACAGTTTTTTGAAGTTTTGAGTAATTTTCGATGGTCCGTGAATTTTTTTTCCAAGGATCAACTTGAGCATATAGGTTAGGTTTCTACCTTGACTTTTGTACCTTGTTGTATTTTTCCTTTTCCATAGGATCGATCCCATTAGGTTGTGACACGGAACCATCATAACTGCTTTAAAAGTGTTGCAACTTGGTGGTAGATCTTACCGGAACATGGATGCCCTAGGTAGATCCTGGTTGCGTTATGGTATCTATGATGTCTCTAAAACATTGTAGGATCGGGAGTCCTTGTAGCTTTTCCTGAATACGAGTTTGAGCCTCATTTGCATGATTCTTCTTCGCTCTTGACCTCACCCTCAGGACTCCCAAAAAATAACGGGTCTTCTTTTAAGCCCTTTTCAAACCCTCTAAACATGAAAAGATTGCCGAGCAATCTTGTGGCCTTTCATGCTCGTTAAACTACAATTTGAAGTCACGTCTGTCTGGTGGTAGTTTACCCCTTTTTCGGTCCGGACGGTCAACTGTACAAACAAAGGTATACTCTATGGAACTTCAGTTCTTTAGAAGAGTACTCTTAGGTATAATTTTATCCCTTTTTCGGGCCTGAGGGACTAAACTTACGAAGAAGGAACCCCCATGGAGTCCATAGTTAAACTCTTTTCAGACTCCCTAAAATTGAAAAGATCGCCGAGTGACCTTATTCTTTCACACTCATTAAACTGGTCCAGAAGAACATTCCTGATGGAGTCCATAGTTAACCTTTTTTCAGACTCCTTAAAAATGAAAAAATGGCCGAGTGATCTTGTCCTTATCACACTCGTTAAAATGGTTTTGAATAGACATCTTGTCGGTGCTAGTTTACCCATTTTTCGAATCGACTAGACTATCTTCGAAAAAGGTACCCCAATGGAGTCTCCTTTTATGTTTTTTCAGACTCTCTAGATATGAAAAACCACTGAGCTTACCTTCTCTGGGCTCGTTAAACTTACATCGAAGGATGTTACCATTGTGTGTTTTGTTAACCACATTTTCATACCTTATACGCCATCCTTGTAGCACTTTGCTTCTGCGTCCTAACACCCTTGGCCCCCAGAGGATTTTTCCTGAGTATCATTATTCTGAAAATCAGTCTTGTCCTTGTGCCTTGAGCTTGTATGTTTGTCACACTCGTTTCTTCATTGTAACGTAACATTCCTTTATTCTTGTTTCCACAATTATTGAAAAAAGCCAAAAAAATCAAATATACCCCAAAAATAGGAAGGGAAAAGTATTTTCTTTATTGGCATCATAATGAGTCACCCTTGGATAAAGCACATCTATCCATTTGTTCGTCAAGATTTGGCATGTAGTACGACCTTAGGAAGCTGTTATCACTACATAGAGTTGTGTCCTCCCCTGTTTGGTTATTCTTCCAAACATATGGAGAGTTTGCGTTGCCTCCTGCTTCGTAAGCTTATGGTTAATGCCATGCTGCCTAAGTTTCATCATTTGTCGTGTTGTTGTCCAAGGGAAGTTTCTACCAAGCTTGAGTCAGCCCCTCTACAATTTGTCTCTTTCCCCCATACCCAGTCATCCCGAATATCCAATCAAGTCCTTGTTCGAAATCAATGAAGCCTTCAGTCTAATCATCAAATCCATGACCGATGAGCCATCGAAGACCTCTGGGTAGTGCATTCGTACACTCATATTACACTCCTACCCGAGTTTTGAATATTTTGAAGTAGTTTCTCGAGCTCTGAAGATCTCATCTCCAGCCATCAGGCCGTATCAGCTTCTAGAAGATGGATACTCTATATGTATATCTTTTTTATTTTGAGATGTAGCTTCGCTGTGTATTGTTCGCAGCTACACTTTATATAGTTATTCAACATGGATGTATAGTGTATTTGATTGGTAGCCATGATTCTATTTTATCTCGAGCATGGGTATGCCCGCCTCGGTGAGACATTTGTTATTTTGCAGACGACGCCTCTCGGTTCCTGGTCCCTGGGCTCACTTGTTCGGCACATCAGTAAATATTGGTAATGTATTTCAGCCATCAGATGCTCTTCTGACCTCACACATTAGGGGGCATCTGTTATAACCCTAATTTGCACCATACATGCTTACCTAGCATCACGCCATCTTAGATCCCTTCTTTGCCAAAAGCACTACTGAACAACTCTTTAAAAAACCTCTTTTATAAGGGCCCACATGCCCTACTCTATTACTGCACGCGTGTACATGCTAGCTGACCTAAAACAACCTGCATGGACCGACAAAATCATGAAAAAAGGAAAGTTGCCGATGGAACACACAACTTTGGGTGAGTTAACTGAAACTCTTGGCCATGCATGGCCGAGGGTTCGTCCAAATACCTAGCTTCTTCTAGCCTATAAAATAAGGGCTAGGGTCCCATTTGGAGGAGGAGAAAATAGAGTAAAGAAACTCTGCCCAATTGCATATTCCTATTTTCCCAACCCTTTATCCATCCTTGTGCAAGAAGAGATGCAAAGTAAAGAAGTTGGAGGACATTTGAAAGAGGATCCCAGGATCAGGATTCGCGGAGTAGTGGCCGGTCTCAACATTTGTAAGTTGATTCATTCAAATTTAATGATAAAGAAATGATTTTCCCATCCCACTATATGATTTCTTCATAGATCAGTAAATATATGTTTGAATCTCTAACCCATTAGTCTATAGGTAGAATGCATGTGTAGTTTGTTGCTTGTTTTGTACGCAGGTCAATCTTGAGAGGATAGTTGCCGACAAGCGGTCAAGCATGAAAGGGGATCGACATCGAACATCCAGAACAAGGTATGTCGCTCTAAACCATGTATTTGCTGAAAAGGAATGGGGTTTAAGTCTGGGGATGAAGGTAGAAAGTAGATTTCTTTCGGTCATAGCTGCATGCATAAGATAACCCTATTTGCTAGTCCGTAAGGGGATTTCCCTCACAACAAGTGCCTCGGGACAAGTCACAGGTGAGTGTTGGGGGCCTATTTTCCCTTGGTTATGGAAGAAAGTGAAGATCAAGGAAGAAAAAGGAAAACGTGAACTTCGTGGAAGACACAGTGACTGTTACTGGGTTGAAGTGAGTAAAAGAGAAGAAAATATGGAACAAAGCAAGTTGTTGGATGAGGATATTGAGGATGATGGATCAGTAAGGAAGAAGGATCATGGACAACTTAGCAAGTGGAAAAAGCCACCGTTCGATGCTTTGGAGCACCGCGCGAGAAGGAAGGAAAGATAGGCTAGCGAAGCCCTAAAAATAAGGGTCAAGTTGACCTAGGGTTTTAGACACCTAGGGTTTTGGTAACTAGGGTTTTAGACACCTAGGTTTTGGCCTAAGGATGTTAGTGAGATACTGTAATGTATAAATAAAGCTCATGAGGACCTATTTTGGGTTGGTATGATATTGTTGGGTATAGTTGTATTGATGTTAAGAGTGATTATTGTTGTGTGAGAGAGAAGTGCTAAGTGTGAGAGCCTTTTAGTATTGTAAGATATTCAGCTGGGTGCAAAGATCAATCCTATAGCTGGGTGCACAGGGAGGGAAGAAAAAGAGAGGAGAAGAAAGAAGATCTGCTAGCAAAGAGCATAGACAAGAACTGTATGCTTCATCTTAATACATTATAAAGAAGAGTTCTTTGGATGTAGCCCTAGAGAGAGGGTGAACCACATATATTTTGTGTTGTGTGTGATTGGTATTCTGTCTCTGTCATTGATATATTGTGATTGCATTAATGTTTTAGATCTGATAAGTAGATGTGTAGAGTAGATCCTAACTGATTAGTGATATATGAATGCCGTGTTGTTCTTATATTAGATCCACTTGATATTCCCCTTGGTTGTAGACATCTCTGTCCTGCAACCCCCTCTTAACTTCTTCAGGTGAGACTGCATCTGCTTCGCAGGTGTGGCCGAAAGGGCCAGTAGTTAGGGCTTGTTGGTGTGCTCTTGGAGTTGAACCCTGGGTCTGCCCCTGTTCCAACACCAACTGTCTCACAAGATAGATCTCACAAAGTATCCTCTTCAAACTTCACACTAGCTTACAAAGTTATACAATTGTCCATGTCTAGGTATGGAAGGATAATTATTACCCCGTATTAATTGTGCCATTACCTAGACTAAGAAGTATGTCCCAAGGAACCCATCAAGGAGTATGTGCAATGGTATGTGGTATGGATTGGGGTTTACTTCATGGGGTGAATTTCATTGACATGCAAGGCCATGTATGATAGTCGTCCTCATGAGAACCTTTATAGAGGGAGCACTTAGGCTACGAGGTATCCTTTCCTTGGCATTGTGTCTTTCCAAACCCCTGGTTTCCTTTTATTTATAGCTTTAACCTTTTTTGGCTTTTGACATTTGATTTTCTAAGTCCTTTTGTAAATATGCATTCATTTCATAGGACTTGGGGTGACGACCTCTTAGCGAAGGGGTAGGGACCATGCTTATTTCTTTCTTGGTTTTTAATACTTTGATTTTCTTGTTTGTTTCTTGAACCCACATTTTGAATTAGTGATTTTTCTCTTTCTATATATTTTTTTATAAATTTGCATCAACCTCGGGTATACAAGCCCCTTCTCATGGTAGTATGAAGCATGGACATTTTTGGGATACATGCAACAACCAACCCAAAAGAAAGGACAATGGATAGGTAATATATGGAATGTGTTATTCATGGTAAGGGATATGGACATGTTACCCCTATTAAGCCCCCCAATAGTACAACTTTTCCTAAGAGTGACAACACTTGACTAGAAGATGATGATGACCACCAAGGTGAGAGAAGGTAAAAAATATAAATTCAAAGAATCATGATTCATTATCCAATTCAACCCATGATCACCACTTTCATGCCTTAAGTATTAACATTATCACTCGATATGAAGTGTCGGAACAATGTTCCTGAGTATGTAAGTGCATGATGTCATATGAGTGAGCTAATTTGAGCATGTAAATAAAGGCATCTATGGGAAACTATCTCTAGAGAGTTTCATAATGGCATTGTCAAATTTTTTGTCTAGAATGTGGATCATGGAAAAAAAATCTCCTCTAGCTACCCCTGGAAATGAGGGGGTAATAGGTCCAATACAATACTGAGTATAAAGTGGACACACTTTTGGTTTATCGTGATACAATAGCATTGAGCATCATGGTGGCACATAGGATTGTGGTACTTTGAGCTCTAATCATCATCAACATACGTTCAAATCAACTGATATGATGGGTCACATCTAGCCAAAAAAATATGAGGTACACTGAGGTGAGTATGATATGTAACAACATCAAAAGAGTCACACTAAATGGGAATACCAATAGTACCAAGATTCCAAATAAGAACCAAAATAGTCCATTTTCATGCATTCCAAAGGTGAGGAATAACTACAAGTATTTACTTATCTTCCTCATGTTGTTTTGTTGTGATTAGGGAAGAAGATTGGATTTTGGTATCAAGTACCTATTTTCACATGACATTCCATAGAGAATAGTTTTTTTGACTATGAGCAAAGAGATATAGGCAAGGTGTTCTTGGGTGATAATTTTAGCTAAAATGTTGCAAGTATTGGATTAGGAATAATCAAGTTTAGGGATGGAAGAAAAAGGAATATCCCTAAGCTAAGGTATATTCTAAGCCTCGATATATAGGAATCTCATATTAGTTTGTAAGTCAAATCACTAATGCAAGGCTGGGTGTAATATTCATAAGAAAATTGTGCAAATTGGTACATGGTGCTTTGATCTTAGCAAGGGGTATAAGGCTTGGTACATTATATAGGTTGGATGCCACCACTTTTCTGTTGAAATATTGTAACTTCGAAGAGTATTATAATTATATTTGAGTTATTATTTTATAGATCAAATCCCCTTTTGCGGATTGATCAAGTCGGGTCTTGTATTAGACAAAATCCCCTTTTGTGGATTGGACAAACTGTATTTGTATAGTGGTATTTGTAAAGTCATCCCCTAGTAATTATAAAGTGGTTTTAACCACTTCTACGAGAAGTCGGCTCAACCAAGTGTTATATCCCTAAAATTCCCTACTGATGCATACATGACATTGGCCTTTCTACTTGCATAATTTGTCAAATCACTATTGAGGAACTCTCTTTAAAAAACCATTTTTTGGAGCATGTATGTGTCCTGTTGCACTACTTCATGCATACATACACTAGCTGCATGCTATAAATACCACCTACATACGCTAGTTGCATAATAAACAACCCATGTTTACCTCCAAAAGTTGCAAAATATAAAAAGTTGCAAGGAATTCAGGGGAGTTAATGGGCTATTGAAGGTTTCCTAACCAATTCACCCATTGTTGTCCGTCCCCAAACTAAATAACTATCATTTTTTCATATAAAAGGAGGTATTGGGGTCTCATTCCAACATCAAGCATTAGAATGGAGAAACTCTGCCCAAATACCTTTCCCTCCTTGCCCAAGTATTTGCATCCCTTTCTGAGTTTTTGCCTCAACATTCCCTCTCTAGCCCTTTCTCCTATACAATCCCTTCCCTTTCCCTAAAGTGATCAGTTGATTGTGAGAGAAGGAAATGTGATAGTGCACTTGGAGAAACATTAAGAGGAACCTGGACCAGGTTTGCAAAGCATCGACCTACAAAGGTTGTAATTTTCGATCTTTGGATTTGAATAAAAGAATCGTTTTCCTATCCCAAATGATATATTTATGTTTTTCATTTGATTTATGCATAATGGTTTATATCTAACCCTAATCTTGATGAGTATAGATAGAATATTCATAGCATTTTTTGCTTAAGTGTTCTTGCAGGTCATCTTTGGAAGGAGACCGGTAGCCTGGGAAGCTACAAAGGTGAAGGAGGTCAACATCAAACGTTTGGACCAAAGGTACTACTTCTGACCTACTTTCCTATCTATTTATGTGTTGGACAACTGAGAGGGGGGGGGGGTGAATCAGTTGTTACCGTGCTTAAACAATTATGCTTCTTTTAAAATCCTTACAAGGCACTCAATGATGATCACAATAATGCAGGGAAATAAACAATGGCACATTCAGCATCAGTCACATATATGAGAAACACAGAGACATATGTTTCCCGAGGAAATCCATATAGGGTAAAAACCTCTTCTTCTTTATATGATAAGTATTATTTACATTCTTTACATTATCATACATATGAGCACCAACTCATTGTGAGGCTACAACCTCTGTTTTTGCAAGCTACAACTTGATCAGAGCACCAACTCTCTGTTTTCTTTAGCACCCACTAGAAGGAAGCACCAACTCCATGGTTTCTCTAGCACCAACTATAAGGAAGCACCTACTCCCTGGTTTCTCTAGCACCAACTAGAAGGAAGCTACTACTCCTTGTGTTCAAGCACCCACTTGAACCTCTAAGGACACCAGTCCTCCCTAGCACCTCCCTACCACCCTGGATTATCAATATGTGTTACTGAAACTTATTACAGTGATATAATGTTTAACAACAACTTACCAGTCTCATCACTGTTCTGCAAGATTTCGCTGCTTCGTCTGCCTCACAGTCTTCCTGCATGCATACATTGCACTTTCTATTCTTATTCCTTTTGTGCTCTATACACCATTCCCGTTCAATGCCCCTTTTCTCTTCTGGCCATACCAGCTCCTACACTTCACCTCCTTCTTCCTGCTTGCATCACCCACCGCAGCATCAACTCCCTCATCACTTCTCTATCCCGTGTACTTATAGCTTCTGTACACCTTTTGCATGCAATGTACACCATGCCTCTGCCTGCTCACACTGCGTTAATCTCTTCCACATCTCGAGTGCTCTGTCTGATCATCATGGTAACCCTTTAGATTTTCTGGAGGCTTGCCCACGTGTTCAGCATCACTGGATGTCATGCTGAGATTCCTCAGCCTCTCTGGCAGTCGAGATTCTTCGTCTTCTCTGGCATAGTCAAGCTTATACTTTCTGCTTCAGTTACAAACTTCAACGCTCATCCACTTGTCAGTCGCCTCCCTGAACAGTCTTTGTTCTACTGGCTGATCTCTTGAGACTCTTCACTTCCTCTTTCAATCATCTCAAAGTGTCTTCGAGTCCTCTGGTAGAACTCATCACTGGTTTCTGGCAGGTTCACTGTGTCGTGCAACAATAGCCCTATGATCTCCTTTAGTTTCATCTCCACCATTGAATGATCTTCATAAGCTTTCCTTTATTTCATATTTCATCATTTCGGCTTTCTTGTGGCCAAGTGTCTCGCCAGTCCATGTCGCGATCTCCGAAACTCCGAAACGAAGCTTTTCTGTGCTAGCTCCTTCCTCTATATGACCATGGCCATGACCAAGCGCTTGTTCATAAAGTGCTTTTCGAGATTTCATTTTTTGGCATTTCGAGACTCCTGATGTTGAGAGTCTCTGACTTCTCCATCTCCCGGTAACCGAAATCCCAGTCTCCAATACATCGAAGGAGGTCGGATCAATGGTCCATGATCTCTTTGAACCAACGGCTCAGATCATTTCGCGATTTCACAAGTCGCGATTTGGGCATTCCTGTGGTGAATGTTCTTGATGCTTCCAACTACCGATCCCCGAAACTCTGAAATGGCGTGGGATCAACGGTCCCAATCAACCCTTGATCTGACGGCTCAGATCATTTCGTGATTTCACATTTCACGATTTTAGCATTCCTGTGGTATTGTTTCTTGCCTCTCCAAGTCGTGATTCGTGAAACCCCAAAATGGAGTCTTTGACATGCTCTGATCTTCTACCATGCATCCCTCTTGGATCAACGGTCAAGATTTTATCGAGACTTCGCAACTCCACAAGCCTTCATTGTGCCTGATCAATGGTCCATATTTGGCCTCGATCTAACGGTTGAGATTATTTCACGATTTCACATATTGCGAGTTCGAGAGGTGAAAGGTTGGAGAATTTCATACCTTTGACTTTCCAATCAGCGAAATGTTGATCTATGTCCACGTGTCCTGCCTGTAGATGGACTGTCCTCCTTCTTTCGAGATTTTGTATACCCGCTTCTCCTTGCACTTTAATGAATGTGCAAGTTCTCCCTGATCCAATGATGGTTGGAACTTATGCTTAGATCTGATGCCTGAGATCTGTCCTCCTCTTCTGTGCATTCTTCTTGTCTACAATCAGATCTGATGGTCCTCCTTCTTTCGGGAATTTAAATGGGATCCAACGATCACTAACGCTTCTGTAGTGTACCCTTTCACTACCCAGGTTCACGCAAACCTCTCATCTTTAGACCATTCATTACATGGATTTAAAAACAAATGCATTTAACCAGAATTAAACACACTTAATTCAGAGGGTAATATATATATATATA